>JANHGL010010707.1:42013-108459 GCA_024611195.1 Ceyx melanurus | reverse complement strand
GTGACTTAGTCTAGGTGATCCTGCTCAGGCAAGGGGGTTGGACTAGATGATCTTCTAGGTCCCTTCCAACCCCTAACATTCTGTGATTGCTTTATTTACTTATCTTTTTATTTATTTTATTAAACTTAATGAAACACAATCAGTCTAGATGTCAACTCTGACTCTTGTTTATTTGAGGCAAGTAGTGTCAGGATCATGATTCTTTCAATCTTAGAAGTGTGAAAATTTATTTACCTAGCACTGAAGTACATGCTAGGGGCACTGCTTTGTCAAAGTGATTCCACACCTTTAAGCTGTAAAGATAGTGTCTTTTAAATGCAAAATCTTTCAATCAACCTTAGGTGCTATGTGGAGGAAGGTAGAGACATATTTAAAAGAAATTTTAAAAGCATACTGATCATTAACTGTTGCCAGCTGAGAAGTCTGGTTTCTGCTCCTTACATTTTGTTTTGGTATAGCTAGTATCCAGGGGTATCCCCAAATCCCCAACAAGAAATTCAGAAAGTATTCTCCAGTGATGCAAATGTGCTCTTGTGGGGCATCCATCTTCTCTTTTCACTTCTGAAATCAACCTTTTGACCAAAAGCCTCGAGGCTAGTCCTTATGAAAGGTTATTGTAACAAATACATGTAGCATCATAACGTTACTATAGCAAGGAATCTATAAGATAATCACTTCCATTTCAGTAAGACTGCTGTAATTTTAATATGTAAAGAATCCTTATTTAATAATCTCTGGATTATTAAATATATAATTGTGCAAATACTGGAGTGCCTGACAGCAGGGTACAATTACCTGTTAGCAGAAAGAGCAAGAATTTCCATTTAAATATATTAAGGAAGATCATAGAATGATATTGATTGGAAGGAAACTTTAAAGGTCACCTAGTCCAACTCCCCTGCAATCAGCGGGGACATCCAACCTGACTATGAATGTTTCCAGGGATGGGGCATCTATCATCTCTTTGAGTAATTTATGCCAGTGTTTCACCACCCTCACTGGGGACAATTTATTTCTTAGAGTTACTCTATATTTTTCCTCTAGTAATTTAGAACTATTACTCTTTGTCCTGTCACAACAGGCTCTGCTGAAAATATTGTCACCATCTTTCTTACAGGCCTCTTTGAGTATTGAAAGGCCACAATAACATCTCCCTGGAGCCTTCTCTTTTCCAGGCTGAAACCTAACTTTCTCAGCCTGTTCTCACAGCAAAAGGGTTTCAGCCCTAAGGTAATTTTTTCCAGCCCTTCTCTGGGCCCACTCCAACATGTCAGTGTCTCTGCTGTGCTGAGGGCTCCAGGATGGATTTATTTACTTCATTATCAGATTTTACTGATATACAGTCAGTAGATTGTCATTTGTTATGTTTCCTCATGAGAACGTGACAGTGATACCTTCCCCATTTGACTGACTTTGTGGCTTTCAGATGAGCAATATCAGACATACTTGCTGCTTTACATTAGCTGAGTCTTGAGTTTGCAGAAGGATTAATATATATTCCTTCAGCTTTCATGCCTTTGTGCTGTCCCAAGATTCATA
Source organism: Ceyx melanurus (assembly GCA_024611195.1). NCBI lineage: Eukaryota > Metazoa > Chordata > Aves > Coraciiformes > Alcedinidae > Ceyx > Ceyx melanurus. The sequence continues at coordinate 106,920 of JANHGL010010707.1, read as the reverse complement.
AAGCAAGAGGGATTGATAGGTTCAGCATTTCGCTCATGTAACATGGAGAAATCATTTAGAAGAGTGATTTATGGTGTTGCAGTGAAACAGTTCATAAAGGATAATGTCTTTTGACTTAGAATTCATATGGTATTACATGGGAAAGTCTTTGGCATTTGAAGGAAAAGTCAGCTGTGATATCATCAATTTATAACAGGCTATTTGAATGTGAGATAGAGGGAAACTCCCCATCAAACATTTTATTTCTGGTCATGTTATCTTCCCTGATAGTTAAAATTAATTACTCGTGAAGGATGCCATTTAGCCATAGATTTGTGACTGTGGTGAAGAATGGTTGGAAGAGAAAATGAGAGAGACAGTAACCTATAGAGCATTTCTGTATGTGTAGAAGAGGTATTTTATTCAAGGACAAGCCTTTAATTCTTCTGTTTTTGACATATCAAGATGGTACAAAATGGGAAGGTTGAGACAGGATTACCTAGTTTATTCCCACTTCAGTGTTCAGCAACAATAATAAGATTAGAATATATTTTCTTGTTATCAGCTGACCTGATACTTCTCAATACACACTAGCATGAAAGCTATTACAGAGGTCCCCAGATATTTCACTCTTTTCCCACCCCCCTTTGATCTTCTACATTTTTTATTACTAATTCTGATTTAAATCTCAACTTGGCACTTTGTTCTCAGTTTAAAATGAGCCAAACCAAATCCTAACCATCAGCCTGGCTGTTTGTTGATATTGGGAGCTCCTCTGCCTGTGGCTACTGCTCCTACCCTGGGGATCATGGGAAGTGAGCCAATACCTGCTGATACACAAATAACAACTGGTGCTCTCTGGGGGAAAAAAAAAGATTTTCTTTTTTTACTTCAAAAACATATCTTAAAAGAAAACATTTGAGGTACTGGACTGGCACAGGCTGTGGAAAGAAGTGTCATCAGGCAGGACATCAGCTGAAGTGACAGCTAAGAGGGATTTAAAATTTTTTTAATGAGATTCATAAGTTCTTCATACACAGTGCAGAGAATTAGAATAACATGCTATGGGGACACACCCAAATCTTAGTGAAGGGTAATTGGGACCAGTTCTGGCATTAAGTGGCTAAACAAGACAATGCCTTGATTGCTAAGTTAAGTACAATGAAGAATCAGAATAAAACTTCCTTCACATAACAGAAAAGATTAACCCTGTTCCCTTTATCCTTCTTTACATAGTTATTAACTGCTCTGGATACTGGCAGAACAAAGTATGGGACTGATATTCAGACTATTTGTGGAAATAACATCACGTGGAAAAGATTTGGCAAAGATGCAGTGTAAACTCCTGTTTATTCTTACATTTTCCCTATACATTTTAGGGGAAAATGTGATGTGTTCCTAATGTGACTGTAGACAAATACCAAATGTCTGGGAGCAACAAACAGAAAAAAGGTAAGGTGGTCCCATTCTTTATAAGAAAATAGTATTATTACAGCTTAATGAAGTATAGAGAAATAAGAAATTTCAATAGCAGTAAGATTTATGAAACTAAGATGAAGATTACAAAGAGAATTATAATTCAGAAAAGTATAAAGACTGTCTGTAGTAGACTGAGCTAGATCCACAATGAAAGCAACACTGCAGTACCTTCTAGCCAATGGCTGGGGCATTTGCTGCTGACTGGTGGTAAAACTGAAGTGAATTGTATACACTAATTAACCTGTGTAGGCAAATAAGAACTGTTTAGTAGATAAATACCCCAGCTTTAATTTTCCAGTCATGTCTTGTATGATGCAGGCATAAAAATAATCGGTTTTGTGTTACATCTCAGTTGAAGAATCTGCAAGTAGTTCTGTGACAATTTGAGTTTTCAAGTGTTTGCTCCCATGTCAGTCAAACACATTTAAAATCTACCCAATGCCTTTAAGATGACATGAAAGTTTATTTTTTCTCTCCTGAGACCTAAGATTCTGATTTGATCAATCACTACCTAAGAGAGATTTTTTCAATTTTGATCATTTTTAAACATTGGAATGTGGATACCTGTCTGTCATATATTGGGCTACTACACAATGACTAAACCCTAGAGAAATTGGTATATCTGGTATCTAAACTATTACTGAAATTGAGATTTTATATTTAGAATGTGTAAAGTCCTTTCACAATGAGGCATCTCTGGGTTTAACAATTGGGTTTTGCTGAAACACTATAATTTGTCAGTGTTCACATTTCAGAAAAGACTGATTTTGATGAAATTCTTAATGCTTGTTGAACACTGACAATGTTTCCAAATGTGGATATATCCCATACAAAGAAAAGGAAATACCTAAGAACATTATGTACTTACCATACAAAATGGTAAGTACAGCTGTTTTGAGAACTGAAGGAGTTGGACAAGGCAGCCTTTGGGACAGTCTGTTAGTAAGGGGTATGAAGGTTCAAATCAGGAAAGGGGTTTGGAAGGTTTTGATAACTCATATTTGCTCAGCAGAATTGATTCTCACTCCTTCATTGGAAGAAATGTCAGTTTTACTGTTTGGATCACTTCTCACAGAATTTTTCATAAGTGGGTCTTTAGCTAAGCCACCAGGTTGCTCTCTGCCTCTGAAGTCCTTAATGAAAACGTCAAATGAAATAGGACCTTAATAATGACCTTGTTGGTATTCTGCTGTGACTATGTGCATGAAACCTTCAAATCTAGAATGCCTCATAATTATTCATTATCATCCATAACTGCATCCATCAAAGACTCTGATTAGTGTTTCTTGGGGGTTTTATACATCTTTTATTCACAGGAAATATGGGAGGGTAAAAAAACTGCAAAACTAGAAAGAAAGTAGATTGTGTTTTCAATTTTGTTTGCTGCTACTATTTTTTTTTTGAAGCAAAAAATAATCAGTTCTGAGAAAGAGTAATCTAGTTCTAACTTTTTCAAGCCCTGCTTCCATAGCTACATTTTTTTTTTGAGAAATGTCTCTTCTTTCTTCCTTTCCCTCTGCTTACCTGTCTCATCAACCAGAGTGGCTTTCATATACACATCTCCTGTTATGTGTGACACAGGAACAGTAAATTTTGTATGTGGCAGATGTCCTGCAGCTAAAACAAACCACATGCTTTGTATCTGTAACTGCTGTGGCACTCAGCACCCTGCAAACTGACTAACTGCTTCTAGTTACTTTCAGAGTTGTCTCCATACCTGTAGTAGCTGGATCTTTTCATCACACAGCCCTTGTCTCTGCTACTAGGGACATGTGGTACCAGAGCTGTGAATTTCCTTAGATATCGTGAGAGATGTGAAATGATCCAAGGGTGCAAGAATGTGCAGCATTGAGATTGAGTTTATACATCTCTTTGGGATTAAAAAGTTGATGTTTACTTAGGATCCCTGGGACATGAGGGTCAGTCAGAGGAGATGAAGGCTCTGGGAGATGAAGGCAGTGCTGCTCTGCCACTGGTGAGCCCGTGAGCTTGGAAGGGAAATCTCCTTTGAGAACCAATTGTAATTAACTCTCAGTTTTCTGTGTAATGGAGGATTTTGGTGCCCAAGAGAAAAGCACAGATAATACAAACCTTTGTAAATGAAATCTAGACAATATGGGGTTTGTACAAAGCCCATGCAGCCCACTGCCATGTACATAAAATGTTACTTCTTTCAGTCCTGAGCTGATTTAACTGTAACATGAATCACTGAAGGCTACTCCCAGAGACACAACCATGGGCAGATTTTCACTGTAGCAGGGTGGATTCAATGATTTTTCAAAAAATGTGCCATGCTGAAATTACTGCATGCCAAAAAAAGTACTAAATCCTGGAAGAGAGTCCAGAGTCCTCAAATTCCATATGGACAGAAGAGGATGCATCTGAGGGAATCCAAATAGGCAGTAGTAGCCTGGTATCTTCTGTATGAAAGAGAGAATCAATGAAATTTTGTTGTATCCATGCTCACAGAATTGAAAGTAGAATCTTTTCCAGGAGCTTAAATAATGTTAAACTGCTTGAAATCTCCAGTCTCATGCTTTAGGTCTCTTTCAGAGTATTAAAGTTGTGAGCAAAACTTCTGTGTATGAAAATAAACAACTAAGTGCTCAGCAAAATTCAAATGAAATGATAGTTCAACAAAAATGGATACTGAACGATGTGATAATTTCAGGTGCTTTCCAAGGAAAGAATTAATTTTCAAGTGCCTTCTTTTAGATTTTTTGTGTTATGGATTACTGAGCTGAAGTCTTGAATTACATAATTAATGACTTATTAATTACTTCTGTGAGGTATTTCACACATAGTTCCTGCAAAAATCATGTAGCCTTAAGACAAAAGATACTTCTGCATCTGGTGATAAGCATGAGAGTTAATACTTTTCAGTCAATAGTAAGTTACCTGAAATCATAAGGGATTGGTAGGAAAACCTGGAATTGATTTTTGTAATTTAAAATATATCTGAGATACAAACACAGCTAACTTTTTGATTTAAAATTACATAAAGGCTATTTTACTAAAAATTCTATTCAATCACTGTTTGGTTTTTTTTTCCTTTGGAATTATTCTTTAGCAACTTTACTTAAATGAGGAAATACACAGCTTACAACGTGATGTGCTTAGCACTGAGTCAGTGGAATTTCACAGCAGTGCACCTGATGGATGTTGCCATGCTAGCACTTTTATATTCACATGGAGAGATCCGATCCAACCTACCTCTTTTAACTTAAATTTCATGCTTTTACTAAATCTGCTTATTACTGTCTCTGAAAAATTAGCTGTTATTTTTTTCAGCATTTGTCTTAACACCATCTTTGCTGACATAAATTTGCATAAGGGATGATACCTCAGCAGAGGGACAAAAACCAGATGGTGCAAGAGTTCTGGATGTATTTTCATGAATTCTAAGTCTGGCATGTAGTTTTCTCTGAAAAACACTATGGCAGGGGAAAGAAATTTGGAATATAAAAATAATTTACGTCACTCTTCTACAAACAAAATTTTTCATCAAATTTTGAAAGTGAGTTTAGTACTATTTTGACAATAGAGTGAATAGTCCATTCAACTAAATGTTTAGGGAACTATTATTTTTTTTAATCATCCTGAAAGAATGCAGATGAATAGGCAGTTTGGATTTATGTGAAATGAAGTAATCAATAATATTAATTATTGATGGCTAGTTTCATTATAAAATTGGTATTTTTTAGAAAGCTTAAGATTTTAGGTTATCAAAAACACAAATCAGAAACGGTGGTAACTGCCTTTACCACTTACTCTTCCAATTTCTTTGAATGACTCCTCCAGATTCATTCTTGTGAGGTTTGTTCTGAAGGCTACTAACACAGACAAACTATAACTGATGTAGCTATGTCTCAGAGATACTATGTGTTATCATGGATCTTTTATGAGTCTTTCACTGCCGTATGCCATTTACAGGGAATACCTTGGATATAATGGTTTTCATCCTATTTTCTGTATATATTTATTTGGTGTTGTAGAGCTTACAAAGCTGTTATCATAGATAATTTATCTCTTTTTCAGTATGTCTGTATATAGACTCTGTTTTCCGTAGTTCTTCCACACATTATTTTAAGTACTTGATATTTAGAACACAGCCTGTCTCATTTCAGCTATTGGTTCTCTGTTTTTCAGGTGCAAAAGAAAATTCTAGAATCTTCTAGGATTCATTGTCTCATTTATGTACACAATTCACTACTGCACCTTTCTCAGTCATGCTTTCATTTATAATTCAATAAAATGAATCATTGTCACTGGAAATGCAGTGATAGAGTAGTAACTGATCACTAATTCTGCAGCTTTCATGCCATTAACTATGTGTAGCTAAGCAGTGCAGAGGTAGGGGTGGAGTAGAACCTGGCTCATATTCAGGAAAATGCATTTCCTTTTTCGAAGTGAAAAGTTGGGTGGCTTCACTCACTACTGGTGACAGGATCCGCCTAGTTGATGGGAGCTGTGTAAACCCTGCACCATCAGGGGAAGAGCTGGGGTGTGGAGGAAGTTGGTTTGGAGATTTGTCAATGCCTGATCTAAATACCCTATGAAAGAAGTGACACAGTACTTGACTGAGAAACAATGGTAACTGCATTTTCTGCCCAATATCTCAAACCCCTTGCAAATACCATTAGACTTGTAAGTGTTCAGAAATGAGAATAAAGAGTGTTTAATAAATGTGGAATGTGCAGTGAAAGAAGTAATCCTATTTTCTATTATACTAACTCCTTTCTCAGTGAAGTCCTGATAGTGTTTTCAAGATAGGTTTTAACAGAGTATATGACTCAAAAGAGATTTGGTTCATGTTACCTAGGAAGTCTGCTGTAAAACTGGGAACAGAACCCAAATTTCCTGTTTTGTGGGTCTGTTGTAACAAAACAATCCTCTCTCCATCATACAATAAATGATTTGGTCCAACAGCCTAACCAGTGTTTAATTATTTTTGAGTCAGAGTAAATGCTTTGCAAGGAACAAACACATCTCTGAAGTGCAAGACTTCACCATGAGTATGAACTGTTACACCTAGGCATCGTCTAGCTCCTCCTTAGGTGGCCTTGTAGGGCCATTTTGTATAAACCATGGTTGTTTTCACTGCTAGGATATGGGTATTCGTAGCATCATATCCCAGTTACCGACGTGTCCTCTTTCCTGTGGTCAGTGTTGGTGCACCAGTGCTCACTCAGAATCCTGCCAAAATGACAGTGCTGCTCACACGCTTTTGGTCCGAGGTGACCACCCTTTCTGCTACCAGGGCTTCATTATACAATGTATCTCAGATGTAGGTCTCAGCTGGGGGCTGATAATGGCTCCTAGAAAGCTCTTTTGCATCAACTGTGGCTAATTTTGTTGAATTAATAGCGTTGTATCATAAGAACAACTAGTGTGGGTCTCGATGTTCTGGGCTGAGTCATTCCCTCCCACAGCTGGGGACTTGGTCTGTCCAGCATCTCCTGCCTTGGGACAGCCTGCTGCTCTAAGACTCATGTCCTACAAACCATCAATGTGATCAGACGCTCTCACAAGTCACAGGCAGTGAAAGAGTCATCATTCTGTCATTGAGGTAAGTCATGCTGGTCTCAGAGGGATCATTGGAATCCATCTGTCAGCTGCTTACTGGCCATATCCTTTGGGGATTCTATGTAATATGGTCTTAATGAACTGAATGATGAGACAGAGACAGGACTTTTGCTGTGCTCTCAGCAGATGATAGTAGGCAGGGCTGTTCTTAAGAGCATTCTTGGTAGGCTGGAGTAATGGGCTTGCAGGTGCTGTGTGGCACAGTCAGATGCAAAGTCCTGCATGTGGGATGGAATATCATTGCGTATAAATACAGTTCAGGGCTGACTGGATAGAATAGGGCTTTGGAGAAAAACCCCTGGGAATCATGGTGACAACAAACCAACCATCAGCCAGTGGTGTGTCTTCCACCGAAGAAGGCCAGCTGCATCCTGGGCTGTATTAGCAAGTCTGTAGACAGCAAATCAAATTATGTGGCTCTTTATCCATGTCAAGTGCTTCTGAAGTCAATTCTGTAGTACTACATTTCATTTTGGACTCACCAGTGAGATGCTCAATGGGCTGAAGCACTCAGCCATGTATGAAGAAAAGCTGAGTGGACTGGCCTTGAATAAATCCAGCTTTGAGCTGAAAGCTTTGAGAATAAAATGCTGAGAGCTCTTCCTGCTATATGCAGAGCTACCAACAGGAGATTGTAGAGAAGATGGAGTGAGACTCCTCTTGGAGATGCATGTTCATGAAAGATACAATTGGTATGTGAGAAATTTATTCTAAATGTAAGAATTTAGTTTTTTAAAATTTTTTAATCATGAGGATGGTCAAAACAGTGAAAAAAGGTGTTATAGCATCTGTGAAATTGCTGGTTTTACAGGGATTGAAAACTCAGATTATGAACAGCCTGCTTTAAGTAGACCTATTTCGAGCAGTAAGTTGAACTAGGTGACTTTCAGAGGTCCCTTCCAACTGGAATGATTCCGTGATTCCTCCCAGGTTTCTGATCTCATGAAAACTATTGTACCCTTACAAGCTTTGCAACAGGATGTTAGCAGCTGCTTATCGTGAAGGTTATTTGTTTGGACCTTAAAAGCAAGTGTTACAGGATAACTGAGCAATGATGACCACAGAGTGTGTCTGTATCACCTCTAAGGATGTCATCCCCTCTCTGGGTGTTTTCAATGCAGTTGAAACACTTCAACTGCACAGTTCACACACGCAACAAAAAAAAAACCAACAAAACTAAACCAAACCCAAATGAAACCAGAAAAGATTTGCATGAATAAATTACTGATTCTATTGTAGAATTGACTGATGGCAGATGACACTAATCCCATTCACTTCCCTCCCTCACTGATGTAATTTGGTCTATATCAGGCATCATTACAATAGAAGCTCCTATTTTTACAGTTATGACAACTTCCCTGCAAGGTTTCTCATGCTGTTTTGATTCTGTCCTGTTGAACTGATGAAATGACCTCAGTGCCCCAAAGCACATCATTCTTCTGTTCACATCAGTGGATTTTCTTCCCATCTCCACCCATTTATGCTTTTGCTGCTGTCTTCTATAAATGCCTGGCTCTGTGGTACTTATTCCAGGATGCTGCAGCTTCCCAGCTTCATTTGTCATTTACATTCAACACAGAAAGTGGAGTACAATTCAAATCTCACAGTTTAACACTTGTACCTGTCGCTTCCTAATGTCCCGATTATGAATCACATACATCAAAAATAAATCATTACACATTTAGGCTTCTTCATTGTTTCAAAGATGATTGATCTGTGTTATCACATCAGACACAGCTCTGCGTTCATGAGGCAGGAAGCAAGAAACATTAAACAAATGAGAGGGACAAAAGCAGCAGCTCCACTGGGGTAGCACTGCACTTTGCAGCAGAACCTACAACAGGATGGACCAACACGCTCAGTATATTCATCAAATAGCTGATAGGTTTATGTCTCAAAGGGCACCATTTGTAATCCATAGCCCAGCTCCCCAGGGCAAGAGAGATGTCTGTAATAACTGGTGCAGTGTATTCACAGGTATTTGAATCCAAATGGAAAACCCATCTGTGAAAATAAGTTCCAACTGTGCTCACACAAGAGAGGCCAAAAGCAACCAGTGGGAAAGTCTTTTGGATGTTTCACACTTTATCTCTGACTTCCCAATAATTGGCAAAATTAAAAATCTCTTATAAAGCTACAGTAAGTATTGTCACAGTAAAATAAAATAAGACTGAGGTTTAGTTAGGTGTTCTCAGACCATTGCTGTGAGCTTGTCCAGGCTGGGAGAATGATGTTCTACACTGTTAATACAAGTTAACAAATACCATGTAGTGGAAAATTGTGCATTGATATGTAAACACACATTGGCTCAGGAGTAGATAACCCTAGGACTGGCTAGAACACAACAACACAAAAGTAAGAGTCATACTTAACATGGTGTCACACTTTTTAAGTACAACTTATATCTACACCCAGCAAGGCTAGAAAATTAAAGTAGAAAAAACAAAAATCTTTTCGGTGTGGAAATGCAGCACTGCCCCAGAACTGTGTATAGGATTAGGAGAAGGGTGTGTCCTTTCTTTGTTCTATTATGCAAACCAGACAATACATTCAGTAATTCAATCTAATCAGACTTTCACAATCAGGTGTTGGCATAAAACTATAGCAAATATTTCCTGAACTCTTAGCCAGCCACATTTATAGCAATTGGGAAAAAATACCATGTGGTAACTCCTTCGTTGCCCGTGTTCCTCATATAAGCAGAAGTCCTATGGACCCTCTTTAAGCACTTTACTCTGAAAGGACATTTTGACTTCCCATGGGAGAAGAAAACTTGCTGCTTAGATTTTTACTTTTCTGTCAAGGTTACTCCACAGCCTCCCAGAAGCAGCTTTGCTCATGCATCAACCAGAGAGCAGCCTGGTGAGGTCTACCCTAGGTCACCATCAGTGCCCTTTGAATGTTCCTTCTTAAGGTTTGCTGACAGATCTTCCCCTGTGAGCCACAAGGATATTTATTGGGCTTTGGCAGGTATTTGTCCTGTCTTATTGTCAACTGCAAATCAGACCTCTAAATTACAAATAAATTAAGGATTTTAACAAGTCTATTTAAAAATTATCTGAGGATTCATGCGAATTTTCTACAACTTCTACAAATACCAGGCAATAAGGCAACATCACAGCTTTGCAGAACAGGCTGTTAAAATGCCATGGCATGGGCAGAATCTTATTAATTAATGAACACAAACACATTGTAGAAAGTTCTAATAAGCAATGTTAAAAAAAAAAATCTCAAGATATATATGCAAACTACAAAGAGGAACAGCATTATTTGGTTCACTTTTTAAATAGCTAAAGACAATATTCAGGAATACAAAGAAAATTTGTGTCAGTAAATGACAGACTTTACAGTATCTGTGCAAGAAATGCTCAGAATAATGAAACAATCTCTGTGCCAAAGCCTTTATATAGCAGGAATTAATTTTTTTTTCATGACTGTGACATGAAAAAATCAATTTCAAAAATAAAAGTCTAGATGCAGCTATGTATGCATGCAAACTTAAAATTAATTCAGCTTCCTAGGAAGGTCTTTATTACCCCCAAACCACTCAGAGATGTAAATTTACTACATTTCCCTACTACTGCTTTTCTTTTCCTGAGAGATTCTCAGTCCCAGCTGCTTCCCTCAACACTTCTTTGATGATGGGAGCCAGTTAAAGGGGAGAACCAATATTCATGACCCTCTGCAATTAAAAAGATCTCAGGTTTCAGACATTAAACTAAAATTCTTGCAGCAAAGTGTGTGTGGGTGTGCAGCCTAGAGATTAAATGAAATCATTCTTGCCAGCTTCTGTTGAGTAAATTAAAGTAATAAATACATTTAATTAAATATGTTCAAGGATATTAGCTGCTTACAAAAGCTGTATTAACAAAAGGAAGTTAAATTCCTTATTGGAAATACTTTTATATTTTCTTGTCACTCTCTGTAAAGAGCTAGCAAACATAAGCACTAAGAAAAGCTTTGGGATGATATTTCTAGTCCTTGGCTATTGGGAAGAATTCTCCATCAGCCTCAAAGGCATTTAATCAGAGGGCAACTTATGCATTTTTTAATGCATTTTTTTTTAATTTTCACTTTCAAAAAGTTTCTCTGTGGATGAGCATCTAGCCTGTTTTCGCCATTTCAGCCATGGTACTAAAACTCTGGGAGACTGTTGATTAGACGCAGCCTAAACTGGTGGCTGAGGACATTATCTCATAATTCAGAACTCTTTTTATGTAACTGTTCCTTGCTGCCTCTGGCAAGGCAGAGCCACAAGGAGTAAAATGATTCACATACTGAAAGTGGTTTTTATTCACTAAAATCTCCAGATGTGATGGGTTAATAAGATTCCTGAATTTGGGGTAAATTTAGCAAGTTGGAGAAGAATGAAAGTTGCATTCAAATGGGTATAATTTATGTGTAGTGTCCTGAAGAAGTCAGGCAGTAAAGGCAAGAGTTCTTTGGTTCAAAAAATCAGATATCTTCCTACAAGACTATCAGGTATGAATAGTAGTTCAAGTGAAAGAGGCTACCTTCTAGGTAAGTTGTAGTGATTTGGTTTTGAAATTCCATGTGTTTGCAATGTCTGGCAGCGATTATTCGTACCAATTTTCCCACTGTTTCATTTTTCCTTCATTTCTGTTAGAATCTTTAGTTTTCACACATATGACCTTCCCATCTTTAATTCTTGTTTGACCTTTATTTTGCAGTTCTGTTCCTAAAGTGTTCCTTAAATTTTTAGTTTTGAGTGTAAACTTCTCATGACATATTTTAATGTTCTTGCTCTGGCAGACAATCAAGTACTGTGCTCCCCTCTCATTATGGCTACCTAAGAAACCTGGTTCTAATAAGAATGATTTAAAAGTTCTTATCTTTGTTTTTGTGAGGAAGAATTTGTTTGCAGAACGTGGAGGGGTCTGTGGTATGCAGGTATGACTGGGGAGACAATGTATATGAACCTAAATGTGGACACTTACACCGTATTACTCATAACTGAGCTTGTGGTGAAGATTCTCTCTGACTAGTTTCTGGTTGTGGGTAGTTTTGTTCTGCATGGTTTTTTGTTTGGTTTGTTGGTTTGGTTTTTTGTGTGGCGGAGTTTGTTTTCTTTGCTTTTTTTTTGGTGTGTGTTTTTGTTGGGATTTTTGCTTGTTTATTTGTTTGTTGGTTTGTTTTTTTAATAAGTGTTTTCAGGTTTGATGACATTATTTTCTCAAGATTTTTATTTGACATATCTCTCTAAGGTAGTTATGGATAATTTGGGTGGGTGGAACAGGATGATGGTGTGTTTTCAGTGATCTGGCTGCACTTGGGATAGATTTTATTGATGGAGGTCCAGAAGCTCATTTCTAGTCACAAAAAAAAAGGGTTACAGAGAAGAAGGGAGTTAAGTCTTTTTCTCAAAAATTGCATTCACTCTGCTTTGGGAACAGAAGGCTCAAACAAACAGGCTGAAGTCTGTATGATTTTTGTCCTGCTCTGTTACTCACCAGGAAAGGAGAATTATCCTTGTTGCCATGTCACTCCCCAGTCACTGTTATGGATATATCCAGCCCTATAAGAATCATATACATTCATATAAATATGCATACTGAAAACTAAATGTGGATAATTACTATTTAACTTAATACAACACTACAATAATTTTTTATGTATTTAGAATAAAAGAGTTCCATTTTATTTTACTTTTGATTGAGTTATAGAAATAATTTTAGGATGGTTTGGGTTGGAAGTGACCTTAAAGATCGTTTAGTTCCAACCTACCTGCCATGGGCAGGGGCACCTCCCATAGACCAGGTTGCTCAGAGCCTCATCCAGCCTTGTCGTGAACACAAGTAGTGTTGGGTCATACCTCTTTTTATTCCATTTCATCCTACAGATTAAAAACAAATACAGCAGCTCGCGCGCGGTGGCTGTTACTCCCCGAGGGACCAGCTCCGGCATGTTAAACCCCCGCGCTTTATGGCTCCTTTTGGCTCTTTTGTGGTTCTTTTGGAAGCCGAGAGAGCGGCCCGGCTGCGCCGTGGGCGGGCGGCTGGTGGGGGGCAGCTGAGGCGGCCCGGGCGGAGCAGCAGCACCGGTGGCCGCTCCCCTGCCGTCGAACGCTGCCCTGGGGAGCGCGAGCGGCCGGGAGCGCGAGCGGCCGGGAGCGCGGCGCGGCAGCCAGCGTGAGGCGCGGCGGTTGGCGGAGCTAGGGCCGGGCGCTGAGGCGCTGTGGCGGTCGGGGCGGCATCTCAGCGGCGCCTCAGCTGCGGTTTGTGGGGGGCGCTGGAACCGCCTCGTAGGGCCCAGCGGAGAGCAGGGGCTGCATCGAAATGGTGGGGACCGGCCTCGGGACTAAACCCGCTGCTCCTTCCGAGGAAGCCCCAAGGGTGATGGATCCACCCAGGCAGAACTGGTACCAAAGGAGTCCTCAACTCAGGCAGCATCTGCAGGGATTGCCCAAGCCCTGCTCCTGTGAAAAGGGGAGTCCTGCACAGGGTCTGCACAGGCCGGTGATCTATCTGTTAGGTCAGGTGGCAGTTAAAAGAAACTGTTGAAAGGCTGCACGGTGTCGTTAGAGCTGAGATACGGAGATAAGCAAGCATGTTCCTGTCGAGGACAGCACCACAAATGAGGCACCGTGGACACTGGTGACCCACGAAAGCAGAACTCCCCTTCAGTCACCACCTTCCATAGTTGAAACTAAAAACAAGAGATTTGAACAGCCACAGCCACCCACGAACAAGGGCTGCAGGAAGCAACTGCAAAAGCAGCACACAGTAAACACTGCAGAAAGAAACAACGAGTGCTCAGTGGTGGGAGACTCTCTGTTAAAGGGCACTGAGGCACCATCTGCTGACCCAGCAGAGAGTCAGGAGGGATCTTCTGCCTCCCAGGAGCTCAGGTCAGAGACATTACTGGAAGGGTGACACAACTGTTCAAAAGCATGGACTGCTATTCCATGCTACTCTTTTCCTGTGAGCATGAATGAATGACACAGTAAACCAGAAGCTGAGCAGAATCAAGGAAGATTATAAAAACCTAGGGGTACAGGTAAAAAAAATCAGTGCATAAGTTTCCTTTTCCTTACCAGTTGGAGGAAATGGGGTATCCAGAAATAGACGTATAATTCACATCAACTTCTGGCTATTTGGCTGGTGCTGTTGATAGGGCTTTGGTTTTTATGATGGTTATATTCAATGAATATAACCAGTTAGAGTAAGGATACACCTGTCTGGAAAAGGGAAGAGAATACCTGTATGGATGAGTAAGGGTCTTCTGGAAAATCTCAAATGGAAGAAAGAAATTTACAGAATGTGGAAAACAAGACTGGCCACTTGAGAGGAATGCAGAAATATTGTCAGAGGATGCAGGGATGCAACGAGGAAAGGTTAAGTCCCCCCTGAAATTGAACCTGTCAGGGGGCATCAAAGTCAACAAGAAAGAGGGTTTTTTTTCAGTATAACAATAGAAAAAGGAAGACTAGAGAATATGTAGGCCTGCTGATGAAGAAGGTGGGTGCCCCAGGGGTGGAAGATGCAGAGAAGGCAGAGAGACTCTAAAGGTAAGATAAAAGGTCTGGAGAGAGAAAGACTTTCTCTTAGTAGGGGATGACCAGGTTAGAGACCCCTTAGCTAAACTAAACATGCATAAATCCATGGAATGCAGCCATGAGTGCTGAGAGATATGGTAGATGTTATTGCTGTGCCACTCTCCATCATCTTTGAAAGGTCATGGAGAACAGAAGAGGTGCCTGAGGACTGGAGGAAGGCCAATGCCATTCCAGTCTTTAAAAAGGGCAAGAAGCAGGGTCAGACTGGGAGGCCTGTAACCAGTGGTGTTTGTCAGGGGTCAGTACTGGGTCTGGTCTTATTTAACACATTCACCAATGACCTAGGCGAGGGGACAGAGTGTGTCCTCAGCAAGTTTGCTCTCTGGGGAGATTCAAAACCTTTTGGATGTGATCCTGTTAATGTGCTCTAGGCAAAGCTGATTTGGTGGTGGGGTTGGACTAAATGATCTCCAGATGTCTTCCAACTGCAGTGATTCTGTGGTGATTTCTGTGAAAATTGATAGGCTAAGTGAAGCAGCCTAAAGAGATAGTGAATTACATCCTTCCTCGGGAGGCTTTTGTACATATTGACACACAGAATTATGCAAAAGAAATGAAAAAAGAAAATGACAAAGTATTACTCCCATTTCAGCAGGTGGTGTACCAAGTAAAACAGTGTGGATGACATGCCCAGTGTGGTATAAACCTGTAAATCCTAAACCACTAGAGTGCTCTCTTTACCTGTCTCAGGAAGGGTGTGTACAGAATTTGAACTTTGGCTAATTGTTATTGTGTCTTGCATAATTTTGAAGATTTTTTTCATTAATAATCTTATTTTTGACTGTCTCACCACAATGTTGCTTCCTTCCACACACTGGCACTAGGCAGGGTACCTGATCCACGGGTCAGCTCTGGGCTCTCCTTGCACTGCACCATATGATGCTCATTCAATTTCAGTGGACAGTTGTAAGGTTTATGAGGTGAAAGCATGCATGTACAGTTAGAAGTTTGAAGTTATTTTCTCTTCTCTTTTTAAGAGGCCACAGAAACTTGTAAATAGTCCAAACTGTGAGGACTTGTTAGTTCCAGTATCAACTCAGCACTTTTCAGTTCCAGTTTCTCAGTTCCAAAGACTATGGTGAAAACATAATTGTGGCAGCAAAGATAAATTACTCTAATACTTTAAGATAAATGGGGTATAACTGCTTGTTTGTTTCTTTTGTTGTTTGTTGGGTTCTATTTTGTTTTTGTGGGTTTTTTTGGTTTTTTTTTTTTGGTTTTTTTTTTACACAAATAAAATAATGGTAAAACTGGTAAAAACCTCACAGTCTCAGGAAGAAGCAGCCTTCTGAAATATTTGTCTCTTCCTGTACAAATGTACAAGCTATAAAACCACACTGGTGATTAAATAGAAATTACTTAGATTTTTGATCTTAGTTTTACATCTCAATTCTGGTGGATGAATTTTTGTGTTAACATTAAAACAGTATCTTAATTTTATCTCCTTCAGTTACATCGATTATTTAGGGTGTTGACCTAATTTTAGTATTAAAGACCTGCAAAAACTAAAATAAACAGGAGAAACAAAGCTCAATTTTTCAATTTCTCCCCAAACTGTTTCTGCATTTTTCTTCCTTCTCCATACATGCTCAGCAGGATCCTAAAACTAATAAAATTCCTTTTTTTTTTTTTAAAAAAAAGAAGTTGGTTGTTTTGTTTTCTCTTTTCAGCTAACTACATAAATGTAAATCTGAATGTAGAGAAACAGTGCAATATGCATTTTATTACACCAGCACTTCAGCAGCTTCTGGGCTGTTCCTTACACACTATCTTTGTTCTCCTTTGTTCTCCTATTAAAATATTTTAATAATTTTACTTCAAAAGTTCATTGACCAAATTTGACCAAACACCTCTTGCCTGTTTTCTCTTGGCATACAGTGCTAATCTTAAACTAAAGTTTTTACACAGAAAATAGAAAGATGACAGCAGTGTCATGTAAAAAAGTTCTGTTGGTTTGCTATCAGCATCCCCTAGTGGTGTTATTTATTATTTTCCTATCAGACTTCCACAAAGTAGTTTGATACATTTGCTTACATGGATTAGAAGAATAAGAAACTGGTGATGCTTTAAAAAATATACAATCTGTGGAAAAACCCAATATATTTACAGGTATTGCTTGTTAATTTTTCAAAATTATTTTAGAGGTGGATAAAATTAAGACATGGACAAACCTCCTATTTCTTGAATCATGTATCTGGTTTGCTTAATGAATGTTGGTATAGAAATTAAAATACAAATACAGAAATTTTAAAGCAACCTGGTTTTTGGTTCTCAGACAATGAGAATGAATCCATTACCATTCTTAATTAATTAATTAATTAATTGCTCTTTTTATGACATTGCAGTAAAACATTAAATACCAAAGTGAGTTAAACTGAAAACTTGTGTCAAACATGAACTTTTCTGAGGGCATGTTGAGATTGCACTGCTGTGTGCTTACTTTTTACTTCATTTAAATTTTAGAATGATTATACATTTTAGACAGTGATGTCTTACAATTTATTTTAATTTTTTAGACGGCATATAAAAGAACTTTTAAAACCCCAATTTAAGTGATTCATGAGGCTGAATTCCACTGGTTTTCACTGATACTCAGGCTTCTATGCTAAATCGAGTCAATTTGCAGTCAAATTAGATTCCTTTGTTGCAAACAGACAGTACAAGCTTAAAGTGCAACATAATTTAGACAAACCAAAATCAAAACCAGTTAGTATGAATCACTGTTTCTTTTATCTGACCAAAGGAAGATGTCAAAAAACCCAATTCTGTTACTTGAGGGAAATGGAAATGAAATTACAATAGTTGGTCTGTATTGTGAGTGTGTGTCATGTTCCAGTTTGGCAGGATCTATACAACCAACCATTTCTCTCCTTCTCTACACCAGAAAAACCTGAGGCTATGTATACCAGCTTTGATGGGTACCACAGTAGCTATGTGCCTTGTGTGCTCCTCAACACATTTTTCATGTACATGATTGTTTTGTAGACTTCCCACAGAGAATTTGAGGCTTGTACAGAAAATATAATTTCTTTGAGTGTCCTGGGAAGCCTCTGTGTCTCCCAATGGTAAAGCTTAAACCAGCAGTTCAATGTCACTAAGGGTGAACACTGTAGTCTTGAAGTTCTGCATTTCTCACCTCATTCCATGTGTTTTCCTCCTCTAAGGACACTATTTAAAACACTGCTGAGGTGGTGGGCAGAGTTAAAATATATCTGATGTGTATAAGAATCTCTAGACTAGTGCAGAAGAGACTGAATTTGCAAAGGCTGTTTCTGACTCTGAATAGCTCCCATTTCTTTCATCTTTGCTGACATCTCCTCTGGGGATGAAATCTTCAGCTTTTGTCAGCTTCAGTATGGTGCAGCACACTTAAACACTCCTGACAATTTGGAATTGAGCAAAAGCCAACCCATTCTACTGACATCTGTCTTATTCTCCTGAGTTAAGATAGATTGACAACCACTGTGTGCTGTTGGCATGTATTTAAATGGCTTTTAAAGAGTTTTTTATTTCCCTTTTTATTAGTAGTAGATCAAAAACTACCAGTCCTAAAAAAGTCAAGAAGGCATTTCAGGGTTCATATAACCATTGTCAAAATGGAGACAGATGCCACTAGAGAGCTGATGAAGAAAAGGAATGGGATGGAGCAAGTTTTGACAAGTGGCTTATCTGTTGGTTGATTAATACTGTGTGATCTATCTTTAAGACCCTAAAAGATTGAGTGTGTATCATGGAACAGCTTGGGCTGGAAGGGACCTTAGAGATCATCTCATCCAACCTCCCTGCCATGGGCAAGGATACCTCTCAACTAGACCAGGTTGCTCAAGGCCCCATCCAACCCGGCCTTGAACACCGCTAGGGAGGGAGTGATCCACAACCCCTCTGGGCAACCTATTGCAGTCTCACCACTGTCATATTGAAGAACTTTTTTTCCAAGATCCAATCAAAACCTATTTTCCCTCAATTTTAAACCATTTCCCTCCATCCTATTGCTGGACACTTTTGTGAAGAGCCCTTCTCCAGCCTTCCTGTAGGATCCCTTCAGGTACTGAAAGGCACTTATATGGTCCCCCCAGAGTCTTCTCCAAGCTGAACAATCCCAGCTCCCTCAGCCTATTCTCATAGCCTCAAGAGAGGTGATCCTCCACTTTACCCTGCTCTTATGAGATGCCCACCTCGGATACTGCATCCAGTTCTGTTGTCCCCACCATAAGAGGGCTATAGATCTGTTGGAATGAGTCCAGAGAAGGGCCACAAAGATTAACCAGGGTCTGAAGCACTAGTGATGGCTTCTGTCCTACTCAACTGATGTCCAGCATTTTATTGGATTTTGGGCTACTGCTGCACAGCAATCTCAAAGAGCTGCAAGTGATGACTCTCAAATTCTTCTTAATTATAATAAAGGTATTTTTATAAGTCCAGCACTACATATGCAAGCTTTAGGATAGTTTTCCCTAACTGCATCCATACCTACTAGCTCATCTGCCACCTTTCCCTGCCCTGCCACTTCCAAGGTTTGTCAAGACTTTTGGCTTCCTGGCCAATAGTTTGACTTTCGACCACCTGGAAGAGTGGATTTGGCTGCAGTCTTACAGACTTCACAGTACAGTCATTTCTTCAGATCACTGCTCATGGAGCTGTAACTAGCACCAGTCTCTGGGGGACATGACTGCAGACTGATCCTAAAAAGTGTTCATTAAGCCTTGTGTTTTGATCCATATTGCTTAAGCTGTGAAAGAATTCTTCCCTCCAGTCCTGTGGCAACTGTTTTCTTTAATAATACAAGGCTTTTCAAAAATCCATATGAACTGTGTCTGCTGGATTTCTTTTATTCACATGCCTACTGATAGGCTTTAAGAACTCATTGGCCAATGAGTTAGGGTTTCCCAGCACAAAATCCATGCTGGCTTTCCCCAGAGACTGTTTATTTACATGCTTGTTGCTGTTTAAGAACAATTGACAGTATGCAGGTTGAATGGATACCAAAATGCCTTAATCGCAGATAAAAGCAATTTTATGAGTTACGTGACTCCTGAGTTTTGTGAGAGTTGGGGCAGTACAAAAGAAGAGTCAGGAAGGTCAGTGTCACAGTCCCAGCCATGCCATGGGACAGGAGGCTCCTTGGACCTGTGTGTTCTCTCAGGATTCTCCCTACATACCCAAACAGACTCCTCATATAACACTGGGATCTCATCCCACATAATCCTCCTGTCCCAGGCATCAGTTTGTTTCAGCTTAATCTCAGATAAGATACAGACCTGTAATAACATAGTCCATTAGAAGTCTTGCTTACATGGCTGGCAAGTGGCAGAGAAAGCTTTGAAGAAGGCACCAATACCTACCTTTGTTTCTTATTCTACATACATATTTCTCAAATTAATTCTAAAATGTTTCCTATATTAACCTATCAAGTTTGTTTGCTTTATAAATGATTTTAAGTTATGCAAGTTCTACTTTAAATTCAGATATTTTTAATAAGGCACGTGGTTCAGTTGCAATAAAGGTGTGACATTATTGTTAAAGTAGTTCTAGGTCTATACATTGATGTCAAACATGTTATTTAATTTCTTCCCCATTTCTCTCAATTAACTAAAGGTTTCCCCTAACAAAGAGATGATAGTATAATTCATCCACTTTTATGTTTTCTAATTAAGTGGACCTCTCGAGGGTCTAATTTCCTGCAAATGTGAAAGTCCCATTCATGTGAATACAGTGAAAGGTCAACAGCTGAAACAAAACATTCTCAGTTCCTGAGTGCTTCATAGCATAGACATCTCTGCATTTCCTTCTAATGTAGTGTAATTCTTTCTAGTAGATATCATCAGGGGTTCTCATGTGTAAAGAATTATTCAGAAGCTGTATCTTTCAGCCAGAAAGATGAGTTTTACAACCTTAAATGCAAACCCAAAAATATACTTTCAACTGAAACTTGAATTCCTTACCTCTGAAATAACCAAAGCTGCTTTTGTCAACAAGTTTGGTTTCTTTCCTTGATCCTGAATAAAACACGTGTTGGAGTCCTGGCTCCAGGCTTGAAGAACTTTTGAAACAACCCTCGTGTGGGTGAGACCAGTGCAAACTGTCTTTGCACGAGGAATATGTGGTTGGCTCCAGAAATGTCTTATTAGTTGACTCCTTGGCAAAACCTGTAGCTGCAACTTGCTCCTGCAGGAACTTTAAAGACTCATCTTGCTTCTCACTTCCTCTGATGCAGTTTCAGAGGGCCTCACTCTGTGAGGAAGTATCAGAATGTCTGTGGACTGTGGAAAATAGGACCTATGGAGCAGACATATGGTTCCCTGATATTGCAAATGAACTATCCTGTCGCTGTTAATTTAAGCAAACTCTGAAGTTTCTTTAACTCCATAAAATATCCTAAAACCATTTTAGCATAAAGTAAAAAAAAGAAGTAATGTTTGTATCAGTAGCAATATTTCTTTTCAGAGAAGAGCTCCTCTACTAATCAAAGGGACAGAATATTGTATAAAGTGCCTTTTAGTGTAAACTAATGATTGCAATTTGTTGAAGTCCTTGCTGAATATTTTAAAATTGTGCTGTTGCTGTGGGAAAATACCAACAGAGAACTCTCTACCTGGAAACAGGAAAGCAAGCTGGTAAACCAATGTGTTTTAGTACTGAAATGAAAGAGCTCCAACCTGAAATTTTGAATTTAAATCAATGTAACCTTAACCTGCAGAAATAGAAAACTGTAAAGAACAAGCATTGTACCAACTTTGAAAGTAGGACAGGAACTAAATGTAGAATTCAACATGATAGGATATTTTTTAAAGATAAAAATTGTAGTCGTGCTGAGATGTATGATTGACAGTGGAAAATAGCTTTGGACTACTCAAAGATCAGTTTTAATTGGAAGTTAGGTCAGATGTAGGAAAGTAACTTCTGGTAACCAAAAATTTTGAGCTAGTTTCAGGCATAAATAACAGTCAAAATCACAGGATTCTAAGGCTCAAGGTGACCTTAAAAAAGTCTTTTAATCCATTTGACTACTCTCAGACAGGACCCACTACAGCTAACTCATTTTTTGATATGTCTAAGCTGTTCTTGGAACTTCAGTGACAGAAAAACCTGTTTGCCATTCCTAACTACATTCCAAATATTATTTTTTCTTAAATTTAAAAAGCTATGACATTTTCTTGCCTACTTGCAACAGGAATGTGTTTGTTCTTGTTCTGTCTTTGAGATATGGAGAGTACCTCATCCCCTTCCTTTGCAGTTACCTCATTAAGAATTGAAGACTGTTGTCATAAACTTGCCTTGTGTTTCCTTCTATAAACTTGAACAATTAAAAAAAAAATTATCATATTTTAACCTCTGCTGGCAGAAAATCACCACACAGCCACTTACCCACAACCTTCCCTCCCCCTCCTCCTGTGAGATGCGAAAGAGAAGAAAGATGAGAGCCCAGGGATTAAGGATAGCTTAATAGAACAACATAACAAGAGAAGAAAGCAACAGTACTAATGAAATTATAGACAATGCAGATTATAGAAGCTGGGAAGGCTGTCTCTAAGAAGCCATTTTTCCTGCTCCAGCCACCCTGAAACAAACTGGAAACAGATGTCCCCCCTTCCTGGCCCAGCTCTGCCCTTACATAGGGGCAGGATCAGTATGGTATTGGCTCTCCCATTGACTGGTTCAGTTGTCTATTCCAGCTGTGGCCCCTCCTGCTGCAGCCCCTCCCAGCTGCTTGGGCCAGCATCTTCTGGGGATAATTAACCCAAACCCAACCCAGAACAGTTTATATTTTCTTAAAAGGAATGCTTTCTGGACCTTGCTGTTAGACTGCTTTCAATTTGTTTGTATTTGTATTGTAATATTGTACTTAAAGTGAACACAGTAGCACCAGATCCTCGGAATTTTTTCATGACTGACCCAGGCCTCTTTTGGGAAAACTGCATTTCTCTGGATATGTATTTTTCATCTGCCTCCTTAAAAAGCCAATGGTTTAACCATTTTGACACTACATCATTTTTTTGCTCCATTCTACTACAGCATGGCTCTTTGTATACAAGTTTTACACTTAAGTCATCACTGGTGCAGCAATATATGTTTCTCAAAACATACTGGAAAAAAAAAAGCCCCTTTTGAATGGATAAATTTAATAACATGCTTGAGTAAGTGAGATAAATAAAAAAAAATACTAGTATGTTATTGGAAGCTTTAGGAGAAAGGTAAGAACCAACAGTGACCTCAAAAGAATCAATTTTTTAAACATCCATTTATCAGGGAAAATGTCAGAAAAGATTAAAATAAAGAACTTTGATTCTTCTGTGCAGGATTTTTTAGGCTTTTAAAGTCCAAGTTTATTCTGCCTGTCAAGAAGTACAACTAATGAAGGGCTTTCTGAGGACTTTTGCTGTCATCCTTGGGATTATAAAAGAAGAGTGAAAAATGAATATTCTGCTTGCTCCAATAGTGATCTTCAGACATTCCTAAAATGCCTTGGCTCAAGCTCATTTGCAGCCATGGCACAAATTTGACTTGGCAAGACTATTAACGATTTGACCTTCATTTCAAGTTTCCTTTGTGTTTGCAAGAGCAGTGGTAGTGAGGAGGAATACTGGTTTGTTCCTAGTGGCAATGAGGCTGCTCAGTAGCCATGGTGTTACTTGCAAGGGGAAAATCCCATGTAATCGTCAGTAAACTTCACTCGGAAGATTTGCAGCATTTATGGACTGGAATTTGTGCTCTCTGATCCTCCCTTTGTTCTTGGCAAGCACTTTAACTGCTCTGAAAATCTTCTTAGTTTGTATCTGTAAATAGCAAATCTAACACCCTCATGAAAACTAACCTAACATACACCTACAATAAGACTGTACTGCAGGATAGAAACCAGTCCCATAGTTACCCCATGGCAGCATAATTATCCTTTAGAAGGATGGGCATGTTCTGCTGAGTCCCATAGGATTGGCTGCTGTGAAAGAAGAAATTAAAACTAAAAGAAACCAGAAGAGGGCCTGGCAATTTCTAGTTCTCAAACCATCAGAAACGTCACTCAAAGTGAGAAAATGTTACAGTTTTTTTTCTGCACACTAACTGAAGAGGCACAGGAAAAGGCAAAGTGTGTCAGCTGAGCTACTAGAAAAGACTCTGGCTGACATTTTACATTCTTTGGTACAATTTAATTGAAAAAACCCACAACCTGCCTACTGTCTGTTCCCTAGAGCTGGCCAGCTTGCTCTGCTAGCAGCCAATGAATTGGGTGCTATGAGGAGCACTTTGGTGTTTTGGTCTCTTGTCCTCACTGAGCGTGAGAGACATGGCTCTTGTCCTCTCAAGTCATGTCTCATCGGTGTGTGGTCTTCCTACATGAAGAGGTTTTACAGCTTCCATTTCTGTAAGGTGCAGAATATACCAGTGAAATATTTAATTCTTCTCTTTGTATTATGATATGTCTATGCACACACATATCTATAGCCATATCCATATCAATAGAACTGTATCTACATTTATCTGTGTATATATACACATGTATGTCCACTTAGATATATATTCATGCCTGTACACTGCAAACACACACATACATATAAACAAATATATACAAGTATACAAATATATATAGACATATATTTTAAGGTTTTAGAATAGTTTTGTTTTGGTTTGGTTTTTGTCTGTTTTTGATTCTAGTGTAGAGATATAGATTGTTTTGGAAAATTCTTCAACAATATTGTTCTGTCTTTGAAAATAACAGTATGCTACCACATTGCAATGCTTAGAGAAAATGGACTCAGGTACAAAGACAAGAGAGGTGGAATTTTATTCTGCTCTGTAAGAATATAAAGATGTTTCAGATTAGAAAAATAATTTGAATTTCCTGTGCTGATGCTTGCTGTTCAAATAAGACATTTTTAATGATTTCTCTTTGCTTTATATAAGCTTGATCTTCACTTAGAATTTACAGTTCCTCTATCTAATATATAGCTCAGTCTTTTGCTGTATCTGGAGCACTGGGTGGTGGTACTCAGGAGAACTTTCTTTGATCTCCAATCTTCTGCCCTAGAGCTTCCCACTCAGCCTTTCTGGAAGCTGGTTTCAAATTGCTGCCTTGTATTGAAGGTGATTATTCTTTAATTTTGAATATATCTCTCCTGTCTGCAAATTAACCCTTTTACTCTGATCTCCCTTTTATAGATGTTTAGTGTTTACTTTTTCATTTTGTCTGAGTGACACAGTGAACAAAGACATAACTACTATGGTTTCTATAACTAAAAATATTTTCCTATGGGCATTGGGGAATGTCCAATGCAAATAGTAGTGTATATAACTGCAGATGAGCTGTGTATATATTTTGTCATGTAGAAGGAAAGTCTTAGTGCAGTTTTATTTAATTTCTGTATCTTCAGCTCACGGTTTTCAAGGAGAGGTCATGAGTCTGAGAACAAATATGGTACATAAGGAAAAATGCCTGGTATGCATTTTAACAACTGCCAAATTATCTGCCTTCTACTGTTTAATACACTGTGTATCTGTCCATGTTGTGATGGCCTCCATGTTGTAAGACTCTGTCACACAGTGAATAAGTTCACAGTACAGCCCTGCCCCAGATATGGCCTCCACATGAACATGCTGCAGTGGATTTTGTTGATTATGGTCCAAGAAACTAGGCTGAGCATCTCCATAGAGATGGAGAACTGATGGTGTGGTGTGGCTCCTGGTTCATGTGTTTCCCTTACCATTAACTTGCTTCCCCACTGTGGCCTATTGCTGCCTTTGACTCTCCTGAGTCTGGTTCCCAGCTCCAGCCACACCAGCCCCAAGTACTTTCTGAATTCGTTCAGTAGTGTTGAGCACTTCAAAAATCTCTATATAATCCTTAGTAAATCAATATATGAGTCAATGTGTTCATCACTAGTGAGGAAAAAATCCTAAGGTATCAGATGAAATGATCATAAATATAGCTATGCTATGGCTTGGTAACTAAAGTTGTGGCATATGTGCCCATCCTTAGTAATTGAAGATATCTCCAGTGTTCATTTCACATACAGAACAAGAGCAAAAAAATAGTCCTGAAAGATTCTCAATCATTTTTTTTTACAGTGAAATAAATTAACCTGTGAAGAAATGAAAAACAAAGTACAACTTCTAAAGCCAAACTGCTGCAAAATTCCTTAAGGAAACAAAAAGAAAAAATATCTGTTTCTTTCCTTCTCACTACTAAACAAATTAAAGTAATATCTGTTTTGTGATCATTGAAATGAGAGGGTTTTTTAAAAAAAAACAACTGGGAGATTGTAGCAACTTGATCTGAACTTGTTGCTTTTTAATGATTTCGTGAGTTCCAGCATAT
This sequence comes from Ceyx melanurus, assembly GCA_024611195.1. NCBI lineage: Eukaryota > Metazoa > Chordata > Aves > Coraciiformes > Alcedinidae > Ceyx > Ceyx melanurus. The sequence goes on along the minus strand of JANHGL010010707.1, from coordinate 80,992 downwards.
GAGCTTCATAGAGTTGTTCTAATAAATGTCTGTTTTCCTATGAAGTGGCAGAGAATTTACTTAAATTAACCAGGAAATCTCAGCTTACTGCTATTAAATTGACTTTAATGAACAGAGAGCTGTCTGTCTGCAGTAAATAAACAATTTAAGTATCTTTCTGTACTAACTTAGTGTTTTTTTCCTCTTAAAAATACTGAATTTTTGAAAATGAAAAGCACCAAGAAAATGAAACTTCTTTCTTGTAAACATGTGTCTAGATATTTTAGGATGTAGTTAGACAATACATATCACTTATCCCTGATATTTTCACAGTGTCAATTTTTCTCGGAATCAGAAGTTGAAAGAGCTAATTTTAATGAGTTTGTATTTGTAAAAGTCTGCACACACACGAAAAATCTCCAACTGTCACAGCATCCAGTAATTGGCAGAGAGATGCTTTGATAAAGGCAAGAAGAGATCCCTGCTGGTTCAAGACAGGTGGACATCAACTTGAATCCAATTTACATCTTAAAATGCACAATAGAAAAGATTTGCGTTACATTGCCTAGATAAAAGAGGGCTCTTAGTCTGAGCTTCTCATTTACTTTCTCCTCTTCCTTCGTTGTTTTTTTTTTCCCTTGCCCAAGAAATCAAACTATCTGCAGCTAAGTTTTAATGAAGATACCTTGTTCAGTTGCTGTTTGAGGCAGCTATTTACTCGACTAAGACCCAAATCTGAACTCATGCTGGGCTAAAAAAGAAAACTCAAACTGATAATTGGGCAGAGCTGAAACTGGGCAGCCTGCATTACCCACAGCTTGAATCAAGTGAGAGTATCTTCAGTGTCAATTTACTTTTATTTGGTTGTCTGGTCAAGGTCTCTTGCATCTCTTCCTGAGACTTAACAAGAGACCTGCAGTGGAAGGTGCCTGCTCTGAAAGGTTCCTAGTGGGCACATTTGGGCTCTGTGTGATTCTAGCTACATTTAAATGGTTGATCCAAGTTTAAACTGTTAATTCAGATACAAACTTGTACTGCATCCTAAAGGTTTCTTATTAAGAAGACTGTATTGAGTTTAAATGAAGGAAAAGAGGCTTATTCTTGTTCCAGAATGGATGCTGAAGAAAGGCAGGTGGGGAGTAGGTGGGCTGTCTGAATTTTTGTTCCCTGTTTTGTTCCTTTCCCAGTGTTTGAGTTAGGACTGATGAAAAGTGAAAGCTTGCTTACATTAGCCTGGGAATTTTCTGTGTGTATGTTTTCAGCTACAAATTCTAACATTACAGTCATCAGTGTGAAGCTTGTGAAGACTTCTAAATTTGTATACGTGTGCCTGAAGTTAGTCTCACACTAACATTCCACTATTTCATTGTGAGCTGACATTTCTTTCTTAAATAATCTTTCCTTTACAGGTAAGGGGCTCAGTCTCTTTTAAAACACAAAGCAGTAGATCAGCAATGTCAAAATGATAGTTTATAAATGTATCTTTCCCTCTTACATGATGCATGCACTTCACTATTTTGTAAATTTCTTTAGTGTTGTTATGTATGATATCAGAAAACCAGTCTAATAATGTGCATTACTTCATGTTTTCTCTCTTCCAGATTTAGGAAACTTTTATCTAAGCTCAGCATGAATGTGAGAGAGTTGAAATTAATGGAGCTATTGAGTATTTTGGGTGAAGTATTAGGCCACTTTGGTGTCTGAGTACAGTCTAGTTTTGAAAATCTTTCCAAATCCTTTGTTTCTCTGGTAAAAATGTCTTCAATAGTAAATGTTGACAAATGTATTTTGCTTGACATGCTTGAGTATTGATACAGACTAAGATTTATTCTACAGTTTCTTATCTTTAAACATTGAATCATACTTTCCAATATTCCCATCAGGCAACTGAGTCAGGCTGCCTAGAAAGATCCATCCAGCCTATCCACATGAATTTCCCTTCAGTGGAAGCTAGAGTTTGAATGCAAAGGTGGATGGCACATTTAAAAAGTTTTCTTACTGAAGACACTGCAGAAAAACACTCCTGAGGATGGAATCATAGTCACAATTCAAGTATTTGAGTCTGGTCTCTGTCAAGTGATGCAGCCACTGAAACTGTAATATAAGCTACCTAGGGCATGGAGTCCCCCACATAGCCCATGGCCAACCCCTTTGTCAAGTGCTGAGGGATGGGACCTGGTGCACATGTCAATTTTCTAAGACCATAGCTTTTATTCTTTTATTTTCTGCAGTGGACATGCTTTGAGGCACAGCTCAAAGTCACTACCCTCCTACCAAATATTTTACCTCTGAAAACTGGTTCACAACTTCTTATCCAGGGAAGAATGATCAAGGTCCAGGATAAGGGAGTTGTGTCCCATTGCCCAAGCTGAACCTTATCAGTGATGCAGAAGGAGGGCAGAGTGGAGAGGATACAATACCTTTAGCCTTCCCTGGTGACCCCTCATACATTCTGTAGGTGAAAATCACATATGGCCTTGTATCAATGTGGTGAGTAGCTCTGGCTAGATACCAGGTACCCATCAAAACCCTTCTATCACTCCCCCCTCCTCAACAGAGAAATCTCTGCTCTGCTGTTTGGAACAACTCCTCCCCCTCCTTCTTCACTGACCTTGGTGTCTGCAGAGCTTTCCCTCACATATTCTCACTCCTTTCTCCTGGCTGCACTGCAGGAATTTTGTACCCTTAAATCTGTTATCTCAGAGGCACTGCCACCATCACTGTGGGCTCGGCCTTAGCCAGCAGCAGATCCATCTTGGATCTGACTGGCATTGGCTCTATTGGAAACAAGGAAAGCTTCTAGCAGCTTCTCTCAGAAGCCACCCCTGTAGATCCCTTGCTAACAAATCCTTGCCACACAAACCTGATAAAATGAACTTACAGCTGAACAATTCAGTTATACTTTCCATATGCTCTTTCACTTTGCATACTTTTTCAGGGGAGCCTAAGTAGTGAAAGATGAAAGACTAGGAAAAGCATGATTGCATACCTAAATAATGTTATTTTGTTAATGCTTTTAATTTTGATTAGTCTGTGCCTTTCTGTGTTGGATAGAGATATACAGCACTAAGAAAAGAAACAAATTGAAGATATTTTCTGATACCTTTGCTGTGTCTATGCGTGGTAATATGTCAATGGGTGCAGCACTCCCTGCTCTGGAATATAATCTCTGTTTTCCTTTGGAGTTCAAAGTGAAAAGAAAAAAAAAAAAAAAGAAAGAAAAGGCTTACTGCTGTCATTTCTGATGTTGTAAGGTTACAGGCTACAACCTTGGGAGATTTTACACTGCATTTGATTTTTATTGTTTCACAAAATGAGACCTGTTTTCTGACAGTCAATAAAACTGCAGGTGATATTCCTCTTATAATAGATGTGAATGGACTTTTACTGTTTGCTATAGCAGCTTAACTGCAGGGCAAGCTTATAAGGGGTTTTGTTGGGAAAAACACACAATTTTTTTTTTTAGCCACAGGACTATTTATTTTTATCAGGTTCCCTGGTAATATTGGTATATACTGATCTGAGCAGGTCTGAAATAAGCAGGAAGTTCTCTTCTTCTCAAATTCAGACAAACTGAAAATTGAAAATCAGTATTGGTGGCCTAAAACAAAAGTGGATGCATAAATAGGTGATCCCAAGATTAAATTATTAAAGCAAATGTTCTATGGAAATGATATAAGTAACAGCAGCGAAGAAGTCACCTTCATCTCTTGGTTCTTTCTCTTAAATTATATGAAAATTTTCTAGTTCTGAAAACCAGTATGTGGTATTTGTACTTTGAATCAAAAAATTACTGAGGTTGGAAGGGATTTTTGGTTATGGTCTAGTCCAATGTTCCTGCTTAAAACAGGGTTAACTGGGGCTACTTGCTAAGGACTGTGTGTGGTTGGATCTTAAACATCTCTGGGGCCTGGAATTCCTGAAGGCCAGTCTTGCTAGTACAGCCAGAGGTGAAGAAGGCCCTCAGAACCTCAGCCTTTTCCATGTCATGTGTCACTGGGGTTCTGCCTCATTCAGCAGCAAGCCTGTCCACCACAACCATAACCTTCCTTTTGTTGCCTTTGAGGTCTCTCACCAGAATCAATTCCAGGTGGGAATCTGCTTTCTTAACTGCATCTCCGCATGCTTAGGCAGCGTTTATTTTTCCCAAAGTACTTATTCCTATTTCCACTTCTGTAGGCTTCCTTTTTTGTGTCTGATCTTTGCCAGAAGCTCCTTGCTCTTCCATGGAGGCCTTCTGGCATTTTTTGCCTGACATCCTGCTCAAAGGCATGTGCTGCTCTTGGTCTTGGGAGGCAGTGATCATTGAATATTAACTACTTTTCTTGGGTATCTCTTCCCCATAGACCCTGGGATCAGACTCTACCAAGCAGGACTTTGAAGAGACCGAAGTCTGTCCTCCTGACACCAAGCATTTTGAGGCACTCCAGCATGCTGATTTCCCAGAAAGGGGTTTAATTTATTTGTCCCATAGTGATGCCACATTGTAGGCCCAGTGCTGGAGGTCACCCTGCCTAAACTTTTTTTTACTGACTTCCTTCATCACAAGGAAGTCACATTTCTGAAGGAGGGTTTACTTCATTTATTTTTTTTTCTGCTGGGGTACAGGCCCAAGTTGCTTTGGACAAGCAACTTCCTCCTTCCTTATTCTGTTTACAAATCCCAGTGTTACTGCCTTTGACATCCCTTCTATCTTTGTATGAACTATGTACTCACTCCCAACCCTCCTTCAGACTTATCCAGGGGCAGTACTCACATTAGTTGTGAAGGACAGGCAAAATAGTTGAGTAAAAATACAGACCACACACATAAACGTGCTTCTTTAATCTTTTCCGTCTTTCAGTTTCTGTTTTCAGTCCTAAACTGTGAATGTTTCTAGGAAGTTTCACGTCTGTGTATCTGTAAAATGTCACAGTACATCTCTTATTTTGTGGGGTCTTAAAACTTTTGTGGCTTTGATGGTGAGTCTGTCAGGATTTTATGATCTTCAAGCAATAGAAAATCAGATGTGAAATCTGTCCTCTAAAGTCTTGGAAATTTTTCTGGTAGCTAATTCTGTAGAATAGTAGGAATTTCATGCATTAACAGACCAGTAACAAAATCATTCACTCCACTCTTTAAGAGAGTTAAAATGCAGAGGTAATAAACAGAGTCAGCATCTTTATGAATCTTTGTATCAACACAAACTCTTTGCCTTGCTAGAGGAAAGGCAAGAGTTAATAAAATATCCATACATGTTTGTTTAATGGTGCATGTATTTCTAGTTATGTTTTCTGTAAAGTTCTTCTGATGATTAGTAGTTTCCCTGTACATGTCTTTTTTTTTTTTTTTTTTTTTAATACTTACAGAAAGTTGGTTGTTTTTTAATGCAAGGTTTAGAAATGGATTGGCTACTGGGTAGAATGGAAAACATTAGAGAGGAAAAAGTGGAGAGAAGAAAAAATAAAGTTGAAAGACATAAAGTGTGTGAAAGAATCAGATTTTGGAGTCTGGGACCAGAAAACTCAATAAAGCATGTAAATACCAGTAAATGTCAGCTGGCATTGACTTGTATTTGTGACTCTCATATGATGAGTTTCTCATCACACATCTCTTTGGTGTCTTGATCTTCACCTGCAGCTTTCTGATGCTTTACCTCCTTTACCCTTCCTTTCATTTTTTGGTTAGACTTTTTGTTTGTTATGAGGGATATTATGGTATCTTACCCTATGTGTAATGTGGGGATCTGATCTTTAAACTGCAACCTCAGTCCTCCTCTGCCTGCAAGCTACCCTGGTTTGTATCCCCCTGTAGCATTTTTTGTCCTCTCTGATAATTATGGAGGACAGGGAACTCTGCAATAACACCACTCTTGATGTCTCTTTTCTTTATCTAACTCAGCAACTTCTTGTGGTGTTGATCTGGCAATCACCTCTTGAAAATTCTCTTTATTCTTTTTCTGCTTCTAAGTACTTGCCATGTTCTAATAGAACAGGCCCTCTGGCTGAGGAAAAGTTGCCAGCTAAAACTTGTGAGACTGATCCACTGTTTTATTATTATTTCTTTCAGCAGCTCTTCAGTGTCTTTGATGTTACCCATGCATTAGCATTAAAAGCTGTCAGTGATTTATTTTATTAAAATCCAATTATCCTTTTTAGCTCCTTGTGAAAAATTAATGGATGTTCCCAGTTTAATTGTGAATATAAGCTCATGGAAGGAAACACACCAGTCACTAATGGAACTGTGGCATTTATAGTGCCAGCAGCAGCAATAAGGGTTAACAAATATCTAATGCTGTGCAGTCTTGACTTCGAGAATTTACGTAGAACATTCGGGTCAGAGGAGAAAAGCAGATGCTTTCAAGGACAATGCTAAAATACCATATTCTGCACACAGTTCAGTATCTCTGCATGACTCCTGTGCTGTGTAAACATGGGAAAAGAAATGACACTTCCAGGAGGTGGCATCTTTGGCTTTCTAGGGTGTTATTGTTCAACCTGATCTCTTACAACTTCAGTTTTTCTGTAGTTTCACAAGGAACAAAAATGTTAACTTCAGGCTCCTGAACTGTTAAATCTTCACATTCTCAACTGTGTATTTTTAAAGCAAGGGTTCTGCTCCTGTAAATCTTTGATTTCCCTATACTGCTAACAGCAGGAGGCTGTGCTTCTACTACCATCAGCTTTTCTTTAGCTGAAATGTAAGATTGGTTTCTTGGTACTGAAATGTTCCCGTCGGTGCAATCCACAAGAAAGGAAGGGGTATCTCTCTGTTGCCTTAAATTTTGTCTGGTGTGGACCTGAATAGGATTATACATTTATTTGCACCAACCAACCACTTTTGCAACTTGGTTGTATTATCTATAATCTTATTGGCTTAATGCCAAAAAAAGGAGGCTGGTTATGAGCAGCAGTGAAATGACTAGTTTTGTTTGGGACACTTTAATGAGAGTTGAGACTGTTCAGTGATTGTCACATACTCCAGTTGAGACCCATTTGTGTCTCCATTTGAATGCAGCAGGGGTAACCTGAGTACCCTGACAGGCCTGAAGTACCAAATGTATGTGTAATGTCAATCTATTATGTCTCAGTGGTACAGATGACACCCTCACACACTTTGTATCTCCACTGTTGCTTAGTTTCTGCAAAAAAACTTGCAGGTTTTTTTGCAGTTTGCAGTGGACCTGAGCATTTTTTTATTAGATGCTCTACCCCAAAACCAACACAGAATCTGATAATCTGATCTGATTTGTACAAAAAGTCACTATTCTTATTTCAAGATATCAATAAAGTCTCAAAATGGAAAATAATACTTGATGATTATCACTCAGGAAATAGAGTAATAATGGGCCCAGAAATGGCCTTCAGCACCACAGGAAAAAAGAGGCCTTAATTAAGCATTTACAGGGAACCTCACCCACAAGACTTGTTTTAATAGTTTTAGATGTCTGATGTCTGATCTGTTAAAATTACCAATTATAAAAGAAAAAGCCCCAAATACAACACAGCAGAAATCATCAAAGAACATAAAATGTTGAATTTCATTTAATATCTGGGTAATATAATACCCTCCTTCTTTATCAGATTTGTCATGGGGTTGTTCTGCGTTATTGCCTATCCATTGTACAACTTTATGTAGACTTATGCTATCATGGAATGGTTTGGGTTGGAAGGGACCTTAAAGGTCATCTAGTCCAACTCTTCTGCAATGAACAGGGACATCTGCAACTAAATCAGCTTGCTTAGAGCCCCATTCAGCCTGACCTTGAATATACCCTCATTTATCTTGTTGCATAATTAAAAAACTGAGTAGTCCAATGTCTTCCTTCAGCTAAATTACCTTTTCACTTTTACTAGTTTCTCTCTTCCTATCCTTATTTTGGTTGCTTCCCATGTTCATGCAGTTCTGGTTGCCTTTGTGTCAGTAGCTCTGCATGATTTAAAAAATGGATGAAGATATGCAAAATATTATTTAGGTTTGCTCCTTCCATTCTAATAACAAGCACTTTTTACAGAGCTGACTCCAGATGGATAATGATTAATTACAGTTTAGTGAAAGTATCCTGTGATTCCATAAAATATTAAATACTTCATGAAGTCTGGTTTCCTTATTAAACAGTGTCAAGAGCTCCATCGGTGATTTGATTGGTGGTACATGTCAAGCCAAGCTCCTGGGAATACATGCTGAATACAGAGGTCAGAAAAATCAAGGTTTCAAGACAACAAATTCAATCCATGTTTTTAAGATGTCAGCATATACATCTGCCCTTTAGCTAAAAATTAGCATCAGAAACCTTCCTCTGTGTTTATAGTGGTAGTGTTAACAAACTTTGCTAACTAGATGACAGCTACAAGTAGCTTTATACTTGATAATCAGCAGTCAGACCCAAAGCCTTCTCTCCTAGTAGGGTCAGTAAGACTTCAACATAGTATAAAATATCAGTGAGGAAACATTCACAGAAAATGAATTTTCAATACCCTGAATTATTGGCCTTTTTCTTCCTCTTTAGCTAAGCTTTTTTTGGTGACTGTTACTGCAGAGTTGCATGCAAGTCTCTCAGCCATGTTCTCTTAGCCACAACACAGAGAACCTGCAGAGATGCTGTGGAGGAGCAGCTGGGTTTTGGATGCTTCTGGGAGCCTTTACATTCATGGCAGCATTCCCACAGCCGATCCAGGGAGATTCCTACCTTCTGCAACCTTGCTTATCAAAATATATCAGTAGAGGCTTAAAATATATTGTTAAATTAATAAATTATAATTAATAAAAATATATGTTATTTATTGGTAGGTGGACGTAAGCATGACTCACATTATGCATCAGGCCACAGTACCATTCTGAGACTGGCTGTTGTCCTCTTTTTTATTTGTTATAAAACTTGCATAATCTTAGGAATGTCTACTTGTTATGTGCCAAGATACAATATTTCCCTTTAAATAGTCATGTGGAATTCATAGATTTTTACAATTAATTGAATTATTTTGGCAGAGCAATTAAGAACAGACAATTAGTGTATCTTAGTGCCAGAATAAGTAGATTAAAGGAGACGTTGTAATTGAGCAAAATAGAGGTAACTGTGCATTGTATAGTAAAAAAGATATGTCTCAGTCATCAAACATATAACAATTCCAGTTGTTTAGAATAGACATTGCTAACTTAATTACATACATTTCTATAAATGTTATGCTGTCATTATAGTGAAAGTTGCTAGTGATAAAACCCTTGCTCATTGTGTTGTTAACTTTTAATTAAATACCCCAGTGATGTAGACATTTCACATTTTCTTTAGTGATTCACATATTCTGTGCTATAAAGGAATTGAAGTTTGCCAATATAAATGCATGCAGTGGAAGCCCTGTGGAAATCAGCATTTGGCCTTCAATAATTTGCTTATAAAGCAAAGGAAAAGGCAGTTAACACAGTCTGGAAATGAAGCAGAAATCTTTCCAAATGCCTTGGAAAATAATTACTGTTTTCAAGAATGAAAAAAATAGATATAAGATTGAGAGGTATCTATTTTTCCTCCACCTGAAATTAATGCATATATTAATATTTCCTTTAATAATACAGTGAGGAAGATATAATGTAATGAAACTCTTGTGCAGTTTAATTATGTTTTGGTTGTGCTCAAGTAATGGTGTCAGCCTCAGCCACATATAAAGCAGAGAAGAACATGCAAGAGAAGAAGCAAGGTCCCTTCCCCCTGTTCTACAGGACAGATTGCATTCAGGGATTCTCTGTTTCCTCCTGCTGTCACCTCTCTGACAACAGAAGTCTGAGTGCTCAGAAAATTATTGTGCATCATAGGTCCTTTATGTTGTCTAATGAAGGTGACCTATTTTTCAGCACTTGAGACTGTTTTCTTCTTCTCTCACTTCATTTTAAATACATCTCACTGTAGGCCAATAATGATTTAAATTCTCTGTGAGAAGTTTAAAAATTCAGACTCAGTCCTAAGTGTGAGTATTTTTATTTGCCTCATCACAGCTTTTCCTCACAGAGGCAGGTGTTACCATGCCTGATAAGACAAGAAATCCATAAAAAGTCTCTGTTTTTCTTTCACTAAAGTGAAAATAACATAATATAAAATGAATAAACATAATTAGCAGGAAAAAGAATTGAGGAGTCATGAAGGAAACTTGTCATTAAATCAAACAAAACCCATTATGAACTAGCATTTGGAAGATTGAGATTATTAATATAAAATCTATTTCAAATAACAAAGCCAAATAACACCTCAGTGAATATTATGTACATCATCAGGCTCTTGAAAATAAACACACATTTCAGAATTAGGAGCGTAATGAGTGTTGAAGGAGTGGCTAAAAACACCTTGTGAGATGCTGTTTAATGAATGTCATTTTGCACAGGGTGATCGGCTGGTGGCAACTGGCTCAGCAGTGCTGGCGTCGTCACTGCTTTTGCTGTTGCAGACAGGGGACTGAGGTTTGGCTTTAGTGGTTGAAATGCACTGAATGAAGCAGCACCATGTTCTGAAATGTCTGATTAAATCTGTTAGGACAAATTCCATTACCTGAGGTGCTTCAAATGACTGTCAGCACCGTTGCCTCTGTGCCATTATGCGCTGGCCCGAGTGTGACAGGCAGTGACCCACCTTTGATGCTTCTCTGAGGGATGATTCGTAGCCCTCTCCTGGAGAACTTGCTCACTTGCGATTTCCAGCCTCCTGAAGGATGTTCCGATGAAGGTCTCAGTCATCAGTGTGAATGTTTGATACAGCAGCAAATGAGATACAGTATAAATAGCAATGGTGGTATGGAACACTATGTGTTGAAAGGAGTCACAGCTGTAAGCAACACTTGAGCATCACATCTGAAATACCTAAGCAAGCTGTGAAGGAAAAAATGTGTTGCATTATTTTCTCCCCAGGTTGCTTCTGAAGATGCTGAAAGGAGCTACTTTTCTAGCAGTAAGGAATAACATTTATTTCCTGGTAAAACAGAGTATGTAGTGAAAGAATTTAGTCACTGCATTGACTTGAAATTGATTTGGAGATAAAATGACATTTTAATGATTCAAACTACTAGCATCTAAACCAGGATGCTTCCCTTACCTGCAGTGATGGAAGCATTTTTTTACCATTACCATGAGACAGGACTTTTCAGAACAATTGTCAGAATGAAAAGATCTTTCTTCATACGAATGTGCACATGGACTGTGATCCAGTCAGTGGAGAAGTATGTTGTGATGTGCCAAAATACAGGTGATTTTCTATCAGCAGTAACATTCCTGCAACTTCTGACTGACCTGTTTTTGCTGCGTAACAGCAGGTAGTGTCATAAATCATTTAATATTGTGTATTCTCTCACACGTTTTTAGTAATTCCTAAAAATATAGCACAGAATCTATCTGACTTTCCTATGTGGCAACCCACTGGACTGAATAATACTTATCAGTACCTTAGAAATCATATTGACTGCAGAATTTGACCATTATTTGTATTATTTGCTGTATTTCTGTTTGGAAAGTCACAGGTCTCTGGGAATTTATCCCCTACATCTGCAGTGACACCGAGTATCAATGACAAGATATCAGAGTTATAACTCTTTTACAGAATTAGCTGTCAGGATTATTTTTTTTTTTATAGTAGGAAAAGAGCAAGGAGTGATTTTGATTTGACCATAATTATTTTTCTCTTTCATACTATAATTCTCTTTTACCTGTTGTTTTCTTTTTCTAAATTTTTTGTTTTCCATCAGAAAAAAAAGGCCCTCTGAACAAAGTTCTCTCAAGCAGTTCTTGAGACCTTGCTGTATGGTAATGGTTTCACCAAACTGCTTTCAGGAGTGTAATATTGCTGATGTCATCACTGGGATAGGGGTATAACTGTAACTAACAAGGCATTATCTCTTAAATTTATTTTACATTTTCTCTTCTGTTTGATCAGGCTACAGATGCCTGGAGGTGCCTGACATGTCCATGGCAGTGACAACAGGTTTGACTTATGGATGGGAAGCCACCCAAGCCTCAATACATATGTATCATCTGTACTTTTCCAAACACTCATTTTGTTACTTTTAAACTCTTTTTAGACAATTCATCACTTTGGCTGGATTTCTGTTTGCTTTTGAAAATGAGAAAAAACAGAAGTGGCAGATGACTCATTTTGCTGTGACTGCTTAGTGGCATGGCAAGAGTTTCTCTGGCTATTCCAACCATGCTCACCATGCACAACACTGTTAGGATAATCATTCTCTTTTGTTTCCAGCACACCCTGGGCCAGTTTGTTCACACTTCTCTGTTTAGAGAGTCTGTTTCAATATACAGATAGAAATGCCTGTAAATAGATATTTAAATATCTTTATTATAACAGATGAAAATATCTGGTTTTATTATCGATCGCACATAGAGCATGCAGCTGTATACTTCAGCCCAGAGAAATTACAGTAATGTATTTATTCTGTAGAGTCTTCTAATACATGGATGTAGAAAAATAAATCTCCATTTTTTATGTTCCTTAACTCTTTTCTGTGATGGGTAAAATAAAAAATATGGTCTATCTGCTTTGAAAGGACAGTACTTAGAGCAAGGTCAAAATTCCACCTCGTGCACTAGACCTCTAGAATCCACTCTGTGCCCAGACAACTGCACTGATACAGAAAACACAAATAGGATTTGGAATTTGTGATTATATTTTCTCTTCAATTATATTGAATTATTTTAATATTTTTCCCCCTTGAAATATTGCCAGGTTATTAAACATTTCTCCAGCAGACTTTTCAGATCTGAGATTGAATTTCTGTTCAGACATGAGGGGTAGCCTGTGCAAAGTAGTCAGTTATGCAGGAGTTGAGCCAGCAGTGGGAATAAAAATGTTTTAGTCAGAGGAAGATTTTGAATCCCATATTATATTGGAAATTAGTGCACTTGAAGATGTATAACATAGCAGGACACAATCCTGTTTCTTTGTTTAGTTTTCTTCCCTAAAAATAATTGCTTGTCAGGTTTTGAATTTGTTTGGCATCAGATTGAAAAAACCCAACATTGCAAAGCGGTGTTCTACTCTTTACTATAGCATAAAGCATAAATAAGCAAAAATAATCTTCTTAGCACTGAAAAGTTTAAACACAAATTGTCCCCATGAAGAACTCCATCTGACTCTTCAGCAGAGAATGCGAGTTCTTGTGAGGGAGTGGTGGCAAGAATTGGAGACTACAATCCATTTTATGTCTGATCAAGGATCTTTTGAGATCTTCCACACAGTCTCACAGCTCAGTCATGTAAATATGTTTTCAGTGCGTATTGAAAGCTACAATTAATATAAGGATTTCCTTTTCTGAAATTCCACTGGCTAGCAAAGAGAAGTAGGCAGCTTTGTCAGGAAATATCACCAAGTGTCTAACTTCCTTCTGTTAAAACTTATCTATAATGCCTGTGCTTGATCATCTTCATTACCAGGATCTCTTGAGGGTGAAGAAATTCCTTTTACAGTGTTCTCCTTTCTTTACTAGATGATTTATCACTGGGGCAAATACCAGTTTTGAAAAGGTAAATGAAAAGGAATGTGTTTCGTTATGTTCATTGTGAAAATGTATGTATAATATAGATTGCACAGATAGCATTTCCAGTGGTTGGGAGAATATGGAGATGCCTTTGATATATTTTCCTCTTTCTGCTACCTTCTTGTGACCTATGGGGTTTGCATCTTGACGACTTGATGACTTCTTGGGTTGCTATCAATCCCTTTTGGGGAACGCTCAGTTCTGAAGCAAAACAACGCTCATAGTGAGCAAATCTCTGTAGGTGATTAAATCCATCTCAGGAGACAATATTTACATTCATGGCTAACATCTTCAAAGCTATACAAGGGAATTGGCTGTCCATACCTCATTAATAGTTGTGGCAATCATAGAATCATAGAATTGTTCAGGTTGGAAAAGACATGTAAGATGATTGAGTCCAGCTGTTAATCCAGCAGTGCCAGGGCACCACTAAGCACCATGTCTTTAAATTCCTCCAGGAATGATGATTCAGCAATTTCCCTGGGCAGCCTGTTGCAGTGCTTTCCAGTCCTTTCAGTGAAGAAATGTTTCCTAATGTCCAACTTAAACCTCCCCTGGTGCACCTTGAGTCCCTTTCCTCGTTACCTGGGTGGAGAGACTGATCCCCACCTTAGTACAACCTCCTTTCTGAGAGCTGTCAAGAGCAGAAAGGTTTCCCTTGAGCCTGTTTCTCCAGGCTAAACAGCCCCAGTTCCCTGACATATTCCTCCTCTAAGTCCTGTGCTCTACACTTTTCACAAGCTTTGCTGCCCTTTGTTGGACATACCCCAGCACCTCATTGTCTTTATCATAGTGAGAGGTCCCAAAATGAACCCAGTATTTGAGGTGCAGCCCCACCAGTGCTGAGTACAGGGGGATCCCGGCCCTAGTCCTGCTCGCCACACTAGTGCTGATGCAAACTGGGGTGCTGTTGGTCTTCTTGGACACCTGGGCACACTGCTGGCTCATGTCTGCAGCCAGTCACAAGTTGGGTTTTTTCCTAGAGAAAGCAGGTAATATAAGGAAAACTATCATACTACAAAGATTATACTTAGATATAATAAATGTAACAGGGCTGGATTTACATTTACACTCAGTTTAAGTATGAAAATTGACTGAATATATGCCTGACAGAGCAAGACTGGTGCAATGTGTACCAAAATTATGAGTCACATTTGAAAGGTTTGACTTCTCATCTTTAAACTGAGATAAATCTAAAACTATGTTCTGGAAAGCAAAGTGTATAGAGTGATTTCAGAATGTTTCTTCTGTTTGGGGAATGAGGATATACTGGACTTCACAAGTTTGTTAATTCACATAACGTATAACTTTTATCTTTAAAAATATATGTCAAACTAAAGCAAAATATTGTAAAATATTAGTAGAATCAGGTATGTATATTTGAAAAGGATAAACATATTATCCAGACAGATTGCTTGGATGCATTTTCTATTACAGTTAAGCAATCATAACTGTGAAACTTCCTCCTTGTCCTGCAACAGCAGCATAAATACTGAGCTTCATAAACTTGTCTGTATTATAAGCCTTCATATACACTCTTACTCTAAATTATTCACTGGCTGTTACAACAGAACATCATGTAGAATTTGTGGGTTTTGAGGATACTGCCCTGGTTTATATGTGTAATAAATGTGACAACCAAGTGAGGAAGGATGGAGAAATTGACTTTTTCAAACAAGCACTTTATATGTTCTATGAAAGTTTATTATTGAAAACAAGTATGAATTGTGTTGGATTTTGGTGCTATTAGTGTTTCACTCCACACAGCCTCTGGGAAGATTGTGGCTAGCTTAGCTGGTGCTCTGCATGAAGCAGCAGTTTTCAGATCAGTGCTGTTTGAGAAGTGCTGGTGATTTCTGTGGGTGTAGCAATGAGCCAGACTCAGGGGTTTCTCCTCACATACCAAAACTGCTGTCTCAGTGGTGACAGGTGGGTGCCTGAATTCTGCTAGCACCAGTGAAGCTCACCATTGCACTGGGGTGACAAACACTGCCTCAGGGCTGTTCCAAAGAGGATTCATATAGCTCTGGATGTCCTGTATTCCATGTCCATTTCCTTTCTCTCTCCTAAAATGAGTGCCTGATATACACTTCCTTGCTTCTCTGAGCTGGTAACTAAGGGCAGAGTGTGTACTAAAAAAAAGAGACAGCAGGGGAGAGAGTCATTGTGGACCAGCAAAACATGCAGAAAAGGGACTTGGTGGAGCTGTTCAGGGAGGCTGTTCAGTCGGATTTTTGGATATTTTTTTCAATCCTGAGTAGAGGAAAAAATTAGTTTGGGTTTTATGTTTTGTTTTGTTGTTGTTTTGTTGGGTTTTTTTCTTCCTATGGCAGAGATCCTAGCCCCCTTGAAAGCTTGAGTATATTTGCCATTTGTTTGCTGTTTAGCTCACATCAGCATCAAGGCAGGCAGACAGTGTGGTTATTGGAGCTGAATCACTTCAGAGTTCATCATTGATGTCACTAAACAAAGTAGATCTAAATACAGCTGGACCAGAAATAAGCTTCTCTCACCAGGGTAAAAGGAAGAGAACAGTTAGTGTGAGCTTCTTGAAAGCTGGAGTGGTCTTGTCTTTTTGGCTCCATCTTTTCTAAAGAAGTCCCTAATTGCAACTGATTTCAAGAGGTCCTTTCCTTCCACAGCTGAAGATGTGTCCTGAGTACACCCTCTCCTTCCCAGTCAGGGAGTCTGCAGCTGCCCTGTAAGTAGAGTCTTATCAGGATTTGATTTAAATTCATATATTTGAAATAAATAGCCTTTTTGTCTATTTATGCATTTTTAAGTTAATTCAAGTACTGATCCAGAGCTGTGACTGAATCAGATTTCTCTGATGCACAAGTAAGGCCAAAGAAGAGCTTGTGAGGAACCACAAAACCCAAACAATGCTCTGACCAGCTGCCTGGCTGCAGCCACCAGTCACTTTGCCCCTGCCTCTCCTATCCCTCCCTGAGAGTAGCCTTGCCCTGCTGTTAGATCAGTGCATGAAGCTTTTTGCCTGCTAACTGTCCCCTGTAATAGCATGTCCCATGTGTTATTTCTTCATAAAAAGCATAGACTCATAGAATAAACATGAAAATTGAGAATGTTTCTATTACTAACTGTGGCAGTTTATCAGATTTATCAAGAAAAATTATTATTAAGGCATAAGAAAGCACTATTTTGGCTGGTTTTGGATAACTGTAGACAATTGGTACTTTGTAGTAATAGCTAAATATGTAAGTCTGGTACCAAAAAATATTACTTTGTATGGTTTCAGTTCTTCCTTCTTGTATTAATGCTTCTCTAAGGATGAGAAAAATGGGGCTTTGACATTGTAGGCTGGGGGATGACATTACCAGCCGTGTTTTGCCATTACTGTTTTCAGCTACACAGTCTGAGCTCTCTAGTTTCTCTATTTGCTTGCTTTATTTTGCAAATGCTAGGGGGAAAAAAAAAATAAAATCCAGCCCCTCTGCATGGTACAATGTGATGGCTAAAAACAGAATGGCCGACTCCTGTACATCATCTTCGCCATCACTATGTTTTCTTCCCTCTCTCCCTCTCATATTTATTTTTGTTTTGGTTTTGTTTGTTTGTTTGTTTCGTAAATACCAAGAAACGTCGATCATGAAAAAGGTGCATTATTACATTATTTCTGGGATGACACGGAGCTGATCACTAGAGGGCACTGCACACTGACAGTAACTTTGCTTTGCACTTTCCAAGGGTACCTGAGCGTACAAGTAATTTGAAATTCTGCTCTGATTTCAGGCTGGAGACTCTTAGCTCTGGTTATCCTATCTATAGCAAGAGATATTGGATTAGGATAGGAGGAAGAGTTAAAAAAAACCTAACTACTGAGTAATAAGAAAAAGACAGTATTAGAGTGGCCACTACAGATATTAACAGCATTAAAAATATATATTTGGTAGAGTGCTCTATTGCAAATATATCTTTAAGGAATATAATTTTTATTCATAGGATAGTGTAATACACAGCATAATCTTGCAGCTGTGTACTTTTGTAATGCCAATACACGTCTAAAAGCTGTTATTTCCTGCTTGATTTCTTCAGTTTTCTTCATCTCCCAATTCCAAACTTACTAACTGGTTTTAAAATTTAAATCTCTTGGAAACTTCTGCAGAGCTGCTAAAGTGTTCTGTAGACTTACCTAGCAGAAGTGGGAATATGTGGTCACTCAGGTTTGCTTGCCTTTTGTCAAGAAAAATGAGAGTTCAGAGGGCTTAGCAGCAGACAGCTTGCCTAGGGAGTGTAAAAGCTTCACATTTTCACAGGAAAGGATTACAGGCAGTACAAATCCAGAATGGAGTAATGCCAGGTGAAGTAATTCACTATTTATCAGCTTGGGCCCACGGGACACCCTCTGAAACCATCCTTACCAGCTTAGTTTGCCCTAACCTGTAGAGTAAGTGCTCCAAATGTGTACTGAGGAGGAGATGCAGTTCAGTGTAACTGGATGCTGTGTCCAGTGTTGTCTTGCACTATGAGCCTTCATAGTTAGACAGTTAGACAGAGTTGCCTTTCTAGGGACTTATATAATTTCAATTTAAATACATAAATTAAATAAATTTAAATAAATACATAATAATGGTCGCTGGCATTTTTGAAATGGAGCATCTCACAGGAATGCTTAATAAAGAGACTTTGATAACTGGAGGCCATATCATCTGTCATTAGTAGGATGCTGTAAGAATGAATTAGCATTCTGATAATTTAAAAAATAATAAAATGTTTTTGAGATGTGTGAAGTTCAGGTGCAGCTTCAATGAGGATGTCTTGAACATTTCTACTTGCTGAAAAGTAGGCAATCTTAGTGCTTGCACTTTTTTTCTTTTGTTATTCATTCTCCTGTAAGTGCAACTTTATTTTGTCCCTGAAAGTAATAAAATATCATTCTTATTATCAACTTTAGGTTTATTACTAATAGGCATGAAAAAAAAAATCTGAATGCTGAAAAATATTTTATTTATAAAAAGGTTTTATTCTAGTCACTGGAGTTGCTGATTGTCTTATGATAGTTTTTCCATTGCAACTTCAAAAACGGAGTTTGTTTTCTCTATCTTGCACATACACAAACAAGGGCTCTTAGGTCTGTAGGTAGTGATTCTATAAAACAGCTCAGGTTTGTGTGTTGGTTTGGATGTCTCATGACAAACAGCCCAACCTGACAGATTTCATGAACCACACAATTATTGAGGTTGGAAGGGACCTCTGGAGGTCACCTGGTCCAGCTCCCCTGCTCAAGCAGGGCTGCCTAGAGCTGGTTGCCCTGGATCGTATCTGGGCTTTTGAATATGTCCAAGAATAGAGAATTCACAACCTCCCTGTTCAGTCTGTGCCAGTTCTCAGTCAACTTCACAGTAAAAGTCTTTCCTGATGTTCAGAGGGAACCTCTGAGCACCACTGGGAAGAGCCTGGTTCTGTCCTTTTTGCATCCTTCCTCCAGGTATTTCTACATGTTGATGATTGCCCCTGAGCCTTCTGTTATCCAGGCTGAACAATCTCAGCTCTCAGCCCTTCCTTATGTGAGAGATGATTTGGTGCAGATGCTTCCAGACATATTGCAACATTAATGTCTCTGCTTCTTGATCCAGGGGATGGTGACAAAAGATACAAAATCCATTTTCAAACAATAAATAAAGTGCTTTTTTTTTTTTTTTTTTTTTTCCTACATGTTCTTGGGGTAAAAAAGAAAAAAGAAAGAAAGAAAAAAAAAAAAAATCTTGGTTGAGTAGAGCCTGGCTGAACTGGGAGAAAATCCATTTATTATTTTATTCTTGATCCCCTGCTAGACCAAGGTAAATGTCATGCAAGGTATTGACATTTCAATTTATATTAGACTATGAACTACTTCAGAGAAAAAGTAGAAGCAAATACACAGAACAGTGTCAGAATGCAGGCTCCAATCGAAGCCTTTGTGTACATATTTTGCAAATGCCTGCCAGGCTGTCCACTTCTAGTGTGTGCTGAGTAAAGTCTAAAGATCAGCTCACATGCTACAATCAAGTAGAACTGCATGTGCCTGCTTTCCAGATTTGACATGCAAAGCTGGCACGAGGGTGATGCAAGTGGCATCTGCCAACACATTACATCTGTCACAGGTAAACCAGCAAAGAGTATCATGTGACTATGAAAGGTTGCAGCTTTCTGCCAGTAGAATGGTAATTACAATAGGAGCTGCACAGTATGCTTTTCAGACCTGCTGTACATTCGGGAATGGTTTAAAGTGAATACATTATTTTTTTGAGCAGCATCGTTATATTGGTGATATCGTGGTATCTGGACACATTTTTCTGCAACACACAACAAATGAGACGAGGAAGATTGAAAACAAGTACACAAATTAGCAAAGATTAATTACTTTTTGGAATTATCTTTGATACTGAATATCATGTTGCGTTGGTATTGTTTTTCCTGGACAAGAATCATAGAATCATATGGTCCTTCTTTTGGAAGGGACCTTAAAGATCATCTTGTTCCAACAACCCTGCTCTGGGTGTGAACACCTCCCACTAGACCAGGCTGCTCAGAGCCTTAGCCAACCCAGTCTTAAACCCTTCCAGGGATGAGGCATCCACAACTTCTCTGGGCAACCTGTTCCAGTGTCTCACCACCCTCATAGTGAAGAAATAGTTTCTAATGAGCATATATAGGTATAAATATACTGTATTCTATTTCTTACAAGCATGCACATAATTATTGTTAATTATTGCTCTGATAAAAATCCTTTTAGAATTGAAACCTGTAAAAACTGTCTGGTTAGATGATAGATAGACCCACATTTCATAGGGTATTGAAGTGTAGGTCCACTATTGCTACTGATTTTTATGTTCTTACACAGCTTTAAGTGAATAGACATAAACTTAACTAAACAAATTAATAAGCAAAACCTTGGTGAATAAACCTTTTTTTTTTTTTTTTTCTCTGCAGGCAGGGACTAGAGTCCTATTTTTTTCACAATATATGAGTGCAGGTGCAGTCCCCATAAACACACTCAGCTTATTTGGGCTGTGCAGTTGGCTCATATAGTTGTTCCCCTCTCCTTGGGGATATATAACTATAAAGCACAATGTCAGCTTTTGTTTTAAACAAGAAGCTCTAATCCTTTTCTTTGTGAAAAATAATCTTTAACCAGCAAAATGTAAGGCTGGTTACTAGGGTTGACCTTCTTGCTCTAATCTGTCATTCTCTGAAGTTCAAGGGTTAGTTTTGCTCTCTGAGATGCTTCAGAGCTCTTTTTGGGACACTGTCAAACATCCACAGCATCTATTGATGTTGGAAAGGAGCATCAGTTAAATTCACAGTTACAAGGAGTTTACAGTATCTGGCAATAAACCCACACAAGTATTTTTGTTTACTGGCAGGCTAATTTTTAATTGATTTTAAGCTTTCTACTAATGACTTGATATTTTCTCTGTATTTTATATTAATAATTTTGCAGGGTTTATTTCTCCCAGTGTAAAGTGAGCATAAAATCTTTTCTATGCCCCAGACAGAATACTGAACAATCATTTGCACAATAGCCTAAGTGAAGTCATTTTATTTGTAGCTGGGACAGGCTAAGAAATCACGAGTTATACCATTGACTTTGATAGCGTGTCCTGTAAAATACAACAGAATTTATTTCAAGCTCTATGGACAGACCAGATACAAACATTTGAGATCCATTGCAGGAAATTAAACATTGCAGTTACAGAAAAAAAAAAAAAAAAAGCCTGACCTGATCATTTTCCTGTGTATAGTGAAGGATGTGGGATAGCTTAAAAAAATAATGATGCCACTCATTCCAGAAGGTGAAGGCTGCCCTTTGAACAGCCTTGGACAACTGTATTAGCAAAGATGATGGAAGTGAAAAATTTTCACTGAGGTCAGACTGCACATGACAAACATGATATGTTATGAAACAGGAAGAGTAGATTAACATAGACATTGAGAGCTTTGCCTTCAGTTCCTTACTTAAAAAGGCATAAAAGTTAATATAATATTACAGGTCTTTTCAAAAGTATTTTTGGAGAAGATTTTTTTGCCTTGTGCACCTAAAAAATTTGTGTTTGTTTCCACACGCATCCAAAATTCAATGCATTTAATAAATGTAGAAATCACATTGTTAGTTTGTAAGTCATCATCTTCATACTTCTGTTGAATATTTTCTGTTACAAAGTTATTTTTGAGTTCTACCTGTCTCCTTTTCTCTTTCCATCCTTCCTATATCACCATTTGTTTTAATGCTTTGTTGCTTTCACTGGCCCTCCTGTCTTTCTTTTCTATTTTTGGCACTCAGTTTTGGGCCCTTCTGATGCTCTCTTTTAAAGCCTATCATACATAGCTTTTAGTTTAACACAGGGAACTGCTCAGAAGCCTGATGAAATGTTTGCTAATGCTTAGGATATGCCACACAAATGCTACCAAAGTCCATTTAGTTCTGTAAGGTTGTACTTAACAAATTCCCTTTTGTGAATTCTTTTTGAGACATTCAAACGTGTGAAGGTATAGTGGTCATCAGGGAGAAGGACCAAGCTAAGGTGACACAGAATAACACCTTTCACCTTTTTTGACAAATCAAATAGAACCTGAATAGCTCCAACTGTCCTTCATTTTTTTCTGTTTATCTCCTTCAAGGAGCAAACTGAAATTTGAAGCTGGAAAATGGCATCTGATATTTGGTTAGTCTTATAGTGTTACCTGATAGTCATCCTTTCTTAAAGTGTATCAAGCCAATTTACAGAAACTGGTTCTGCAATGAGTAAGTGGTATAAGTAAAAGGGTGTTGCAGATAAAATGGATCTTGAAGATTGCTTATCCTTACTGGTTGATATTTGAAATATGTAGCAATACTAGGCTGGTTTTAATGGCATCTAAATTGTTATCCAGTTTCTGAAGTACAGAAATTAAGGTGATAGCAACAAAGCCCTCTGTGCATTACATGCAGATAATTCAGATGTGATAAACAAGAAAACATTAGCAAGACAACACTTTTGATGGCAGAAGATGGATGATGATATTGTCAGCCATTTAAATAGTTGTAAAATGTGCCTATCAAACAGAATTGTTCCAGCCCTGGGACCATTTTACCTGCAAAAGTGGGCAAGTAAATCACATGAGACAGATTCCATTGACTTTGCAGGAAAAGGAAAGACAAGTCTTTTTTATTGCTATTGATGTTTGCTCTTATTGACTAAGTGTTTGCCATGGACTCAAGTACCACTAGACACATAAATACAAGGAGAACCTTGTGTGTGTCCTTTATCTGACTGGGGGAAACGATTTGCAATTTACATTCAAGGGATCTGCAGTATTTTCCAACACACAGAACAGTTTGAGAAGAGTGTGCTGAAAATTGGTTCATCCTCCTGTCCTACAAAGTCCTTGCTGAGTTGAAAGAGAATATTTCCCTTTATAGTGCAGAAGAAAACATTTGACATTCTATTACTGTTATTTCACTTCCTGAATTAGAATCATAGGATAGTTTGGGTTTGAAGGGACCTTAAAGATCATCTAGTTCCAGTCCCCCTGCAGGTTGCTGAAAGTCCCATCCAACCTGGCCTTGAACACTTGCAGGGAGGGGCATCCACAACTTCTCTGGGCAACCTGTTCCAGTGTCTTACCAACCTCACAGTGAAAAACTTCTTCCTAATATCTCATCTAGATCTATCCTCTTTCAATTTAAAACCATTACTCATTGTTCTAACACTACATGCCCTTGTAAAAAGTTCATCTCCAACTTTCTTGTAGTCCCCCTTTAGGTACTGGAAGGCTGCTATAAGGTCTCCTCAGAACCTTCTCCAGATTGATCAATTCTCTCAGCTTGTCTTCATAGGAGAGATGTTCCAGCCCTTGGATCATCATTATGGCCTTCCTATGGACTTACTTGAGTAGGTCCATGTCTTACACTGGGGAGTCCAGAGCTGAACACAATACTCCAGATGTCTCACCAGAGTGGAGTAGAGAGGCAGAATCACCTCCATTGACCTGCTGGTCACACTTCTTTTGATCCATCCCAGGATTCTATTGGTTTCTGGGCTTCAAGTGCCCATTACTGGATCATGTTGATCATCTTAAGTAACCCCCCCAAGTCCCTCTCTCCAGAGCTGCTGTCAATGCATTCTCTCTTCAGCCTGTATTTGTGTGTGGGATTGCCCCACGTGCAGGACTTGTGCTTGGCCTTGCTGAGCTTCATGAGGTTGGCATGGGCCCACCACTCAAGCCTGTCAAGGTCCCTCTAGATGGCATCCCTTCTCTCCAATGTGTTGGCTGCACACAGATCGGTGTCACTGGCAAACTTGCTGAGGATGCACTTGGATCACACTGTCCATGTCATGGGCAAGGGTGTTAAACAGCACCAGAACCAATGCCAACCCTTGAGAATTGTGACTCATCACTGACCTCTACTTGGGCATTACCTCGTTGACTACATCTCTTTGAGTGCATCCATTGAGCCAATTCCTTACCCACCATGAGCTGAATTACCTCTGAACAGCCTGCCTTAGTTTGCTAATGTTCTGTTTTGTGAAGACACTAAGGAGTGGGGTCACTTTGAAAAAGAATGATGTAGGAATTCCCTTCCTCATCTTTTGTTGGAAAACCAGCCTTAATAAAAAGTGTGAAATGCAGAAGACAATTTAAAAAAAAAAAAAAAAAAAGAAAAAAAAAGTAACAGCCTGCTCAATTAAGAGGAATCTTTCAGGATGATAAAGATACAACTCAAATCCACCAATGTGATCTAACTCTCAGCTGTTTCATCCCTCTCTAGAAACCACAGAGGAGCTGATAGTTCTAGAAGGGATGACAGACTTCAGCTGCTACATCTACCCAAGTTACTAATTTTGCTCAGGGTGTAGCAATCTGTAAATTGTTACCAGGGTTCCCTGTCCACATCTCTCAGGAGAGTCATTACAGTGAGACCAGTGGAGGACTGACTAATAGCTAACAGAAAATGCAGGCGTTCGGCCAGAACTGCAGTTTAAATTCTTGCAACAGAAAGTGTATTCTTGAAATTAATAACCACCTTAATTAACCATTATTTTACATAGGCCTCAATTTATTTCAGCAGAGCTGGATAAGTACAAAACTTTCCTGTAGTGAATTAGTTATTTTATATTGCATGCTGTACAGATATAATATGGGAACTCAAATATAATTTACATAAACATATTAATTTTGGGATATTTTGTGATTTATTCATTGTCAAAGCTTAAGCACTTGAAATAAATTAAAACTGAAAAGACAGTCTAAGTTTATTTTAATCTGATGATGAAATATAGTGGGATTTATGATGGAATACAGTGAATCCTTACAAAGCATATGTCAAGTTTTGTTAGCGCTGTTAGGCAGCCAATACATATCTTCTGGGTAACTAACATCAAGTACAACATAATCTCAGATACCACAGTGTGATTCCCATTTTTTAATGATTATTTTTTGTATTTTCATTGTTGATGTAATAGAGATAATACTGTAGCAGGAATAATGGATCCTGTCTGGTCCAGTTTTGTTAGTATTAGTAAAAAATGGGTTAATGTGAGAAAAGGACTCAGGGTTTTAGATCTAGGTGAATTACCTAGGCTAAAGTTGTCTTCTGTTCTGCTGGGACACCGGGCAAGTATTCCTTTATGCTTAAAAAGAGACTGGGTAAATTTCAGAGGCAAAGTGATTTTGTTGCTGCAAGAATTACAAAGATAAACTTTGAAATATGGATCTCTATCTAATCTTGCAAGGTGACACTCCACTGACTTCACTTGATACTTGTTTTGCAGAATTGGCTCAATAGATTTTAATGCAGACTATGTAACAGAGACAAAAAATTGCTTTCTCAAAGCTGATGTTATATTGTTGCTTTAAAGAGATAGGATGACTTGAAACAGTTTTTCTCTCTCCCTCCCTCCCTCTCTCTTTCCTTGCTGATGATGGAATGACGCTGGTCTGTGCAGTCTTTGATCAGCTCTTAGTTGCAAGTTAAGTGGCCATTCTTAAGCCACCTTTGTTTTTGTCAACAGTTTGCTTGCCTGTTGCTGGTAAGAAAGCTTTCTAATCATGCAATTCCAATCTAAAGAAAATCTATGAAAGGTATAAATAAGAGACAGCTCAAATCACCTTGTAACCAGTGTTTGTCTCAAATAGAGCATTCTCCCAGGCATTTGTCATTATAACTAGAAAAGGTTTACGGCCCTAAGAGCAAAGGTCAGAGACTGTATGTACTTCTGCACTGCACATAACCATCATTTACAATAGCACTGGGGTGTGAAGTGGTAGGCAGATTTTGTTGTCTTTTTTTACTTGGCCTTTTCTCATTTAATAACATTTATGTAGCAATACAAAGAGTGCAAAGAAACTTTGAGATTTCTCTTTTAAGTGATGGGTCACAATGCTCTTCTGTGAAGGTGGAATGCTCAGTGATTTGCACTGTTCTGCCTCGTGGGGAAAAAAAAAAAAAAGTGCAATAATAACAAGCCTAGGTTGTTAGACTGAGCTTTTGTGTGCCTCCAGGTATGTCAATGTTTCACATTTAGCACACAGTTCCCAAAGAAATATCTGTTAAATGTTCACCTGATAAAGAGGAGTAGATACTGATTGAGCAAATGCGTTAGAGCAGCCTGAGGCTTGGGATTTCAGTGCTGCCATTCTGTGAGCTCTTTAAGCTAATGATGTTTGTGCAGGTAATTCTGGGCTTGATTCAGTATTCACTGAAGACAGTAGGAACCCTTCTGTCAACTTCAGTGGCATTTCATATAGGCTCATAAGTGAGAGAAGGGAAAAAGTCAATTGGGGAGAAATAGTCTCCCTAGATGTCTTCATTGCTTACATGTGGGTGTGTTTAGGTGTGTAGAAAGATGAAAAAAAGAGTAATGCTTGTTTTAACTCCTTTTATGGAATCAGTTGCCTCATGTCCAAAATAATATATATTGCTCTTTCTTACCCCTCCTTGGGTTTTTTTTTGGTAGCAAGGATTTCACTAATCTTAGCAACAAAAAGTCTTAACACACTAAAGCTAAATACATCCATAATGTTATTGGAATCTTTTCAGCATCATAGCAATGATAATTTGTGGCTCTTCGTGTACACATACCTGGGTTGCTTGGAGCACTGCATTCCCACTTTGGGTAGTTAGGAGCCTGAGCAGATATATAGATACTTCCTGAAAGTTATTCTCTGTCACATAACCTAACCACCTTTAGAAGACTTGGAACTGTACAGTACTAATTGCTTGGCACTTGAAAAACTTGACAAATATTTGCATTTTAGACCTTAGCCAATACTTGTATTTTACAGCCTGGCTTGTCATGTGAGCAGAGCCACGGACTTTAGCATATCCTTAAATGCTCCAGCTGGGCTTGTAACAGAGATTTACAAATAACTCTTCAGCAAGCAGAGGCTAAAATGCCAGCGAAGTTTTACTAAAAAAATAAAAAGCTTACATCCAACTCCCTTCCCCCAGGAACTCTGAAGATACATAGTGAGATGACCTAACAACTCCCTTGAGAAGTGTGTTGAAAGGTAAAATTCTCTATTCTGATCGGAGTGGATACAGCCCAAACAAATATTCTATGGGAGAAAACAAACTAATTAGGAATTTAGCAGCAAAAGAGCTACAGTACCGGGCAGACCCCTGCTATTGAACTGCATGATGCTTTGCCACATACATCTTCCCCTTAATTGTAAAGATTTATTTTTATTCAAGAGCAGTTAAACCTCATTGTTATGCTGCCTGCTCAGCACTGGCCTTGCCTGCAGAGTGCTATGGCTTAAACCTCAAATATGTTAAACAAGAAATTGTAAATAGTGGCATGAAACCTTGGAAGAAATACTGGGAATATGAAAGAAGTGTTACAGTTTAAAAGTGGAAGCAGTAAACATGAGCACAGGTAACCTCTGGAACAGAAAAATGTGTGAAAGTGTGGAATCTCTGGGGTCAATTTGTTACCCTTTAATGATATAACAATGAAACCCAGAAAAAACATGTCTATTTGAGAATATTTGGAAAGCTCTTTATTCCCTGAAGATCTCATTCTACCTTTCAGTGACATAATTTTCTCCTGTGAGGCTAAAGAGCCCTTCTCCCCTCAAATCCACCTTGGGGAATAAATATGGCAAAACCTTCTGGTAAGCCCTACAAAGCCCTCACAAGCCTTGTGTGTGCCTTGACTTTGTGAAAGGAGTTGTGCCTTCCATGGACTTCAGGTTGATTAGTGCATGCAGATTTGTAGATGGTCTGTCAAATTTCTTGTCACTGCAACAGCTTCACAATCACTAAGATTACACAGAGGATCTATTATAAAAATGGTCCTAAAATCTAACTGGAGTTTCAGCTCATCTGGAGTGAGAGGGATGACTAAATCTTTATTCATCAGGGATGGTGCCAATGGAGTTGTGCAAAATTACAGAGCTGCTTTTGGGTGTTTGAGGTAGCTGTTAAGTGCAAGTGTCCTGGTTTGAATTAGAACAGATCTAATTCTGTTCAGCGATTTTATTTTCAGCACAATCTCTTCTAACTGTATTTTCTGAAGTTAATGGTGTATTTTCACGGGCAGTGTCTGCTTCTAGCTGTGTTAATGCTCCATGTTTAGGGTTACTGCCAAGGACTGGTGCGCAGACCAGTCACTGCTGGATCTTGTGTATTACATTGAGAGTGCAGTAGAGAAGAGATGGCACATGCAGGGAGAAGTGGACTGGAATGTGACCCCAAACTGACCAGTAATGGATTCTATCCCATATATGTGATATCTAACATAAAACTGAGGGATCAGGAGGGTCAAGCTTTTTCTTTAATGGCTGGCATCTGAGGGAGACTCTGTCCGTTCTGCCTTCGATCCCGACCAATGTGTTCTTGAATCCAGTTCCATAATCCAGCTCCTGAATCTGGGTCCCATCTGCTTCTAAGTCCAGTCTGGGACTTCACCAGCACCTGCTCCACAGCATCAGTGGTGACAATGACATAAGTGCCATCAAGGAGTTATGCACTGGTTTTGCATATATTTGTATATATACCTTTTTTATTAATAATATTTTCATGAAAGCTGTTTTGTCTTTCTTTTCTAATTGATAAGTCTTTCTTTTATTCGCTTTTTCCCTTTGGGGAAGGAGATGGGTTAACAGAGAGCATGTTTTGCAGATGGCCCTGACTCTAAACCTTGACAGCAAGGTGCTTTATGACTAACCAAACTCTACATCATCATATAATTGCCTACAGAGCTGTTTTTCTATTGTAGCAACATTGCTGCAATAAGATAAAACTATTAGGCATAAACTGTGATCTCTCACTTGAAGGCTGGCCCCACAATATCCTATGAATGTAATTATTATGATGAAGTACAAATATATTTACTATAAATATTGCAAACTATAGAAATGATCAGTTCTTAGTTTAATATAATGCAGAAATCAGTCTTCATAATGCTGAAATGGGAAATCATTTGTTCTAAGAATGGGAGACCCTAATATGCTTTAAAATTACATTAAAGTTGAAGATAGTCACATAGGAAGGAGAACAAAGATAGTAAATATTAAGAGAAGAATTGTTAACTTAAACAAGAGAATCTGAAGGTAGTGGTAAGAGGAAAAAAACAATACACACAGAAATGGTGGCCACAAAGCTAAACATGTGCTTGAAACAATGAAAATTATAACCTAATATAAAAAGAGAATAATTAAACAGACAAATAATGCATAAAGGGAAAAAATATATATCTATGGTCAAAATGAAACTTAGAAAAGTTTTAAACATCGTATAAGGAATGTTGAGACTAGGCAATGGAACAGAGAAGAAAAGGTGAAGACATGATAAGATTTCACTTGACACTAGTACTATAGTTAGACATTTTTTAATTATATGAAGTACAAGAAATCATGAGACAACAAATATTTAATAAATGGCCAGCATTATTTATTCATAGAGGACAGAGCCAATGTAAAAGGAGAAAATATTAATTAATTTTTCACCTCAGGATTCCCATTAGAGTATGTAGAACAGATGCTGAAGGCAAACAAATCTCTTATATTACAATTGGACTTTATCACAGACAATTATAGTCATAGAAGAAAAGTAATATAAAAACCTGGGTAGAAGTCACACAAACTCATGCTCCTGGTCATAAAGAAATCTGTAATTATAATTTTTCCTGAAAAATAGGGATCATTTCATCAGTATTTATTTTGTAATAGTACTATGTATGAACATCTGAACAGATATTTGAGATCTTTGTCCAAATACCTTATTATCTCAGGATTTGTGATATATTTCTGAGCCAGTGTTTCTGAACCGTTTAGGAATGAAGCTTCATTCCACCGTATCCTCTCCCTTTTTCCTCCCAGTGGGTGCCTTTCCCTGATCTCTTCTCCAATCTCAACTTCTATCTTTCCCTACCTCCCAGGGTTCTGCTACTTCCTTCTTGCTTACTTTGATCCAGAAGCAAAAACACCAAGGACTTCAATAAAACCCACAAAGAGTTTGCAGCAGACATTGCTATCCATCATGCCTCACCTGTAATCTACTCCAGAGCACCCTTTACCACCCTGTGTAGTGACATCAGCTTGTAGCTTTACTCAATTGGACAATGTCATTGACTGATTTCAACTGGAAGCTGAACAAAATTGTGAGGAACAAAACTCTAGGCCTCTATATTTATCACTGTCTTGTCCAGAACTGAAGTTGAGGAAAATATTGAAGTAGAAGTTTTCAGAAGTTATAGAAGCTTCTGAAAAATAAAAAAGGAAAATCTCATTATTTAAACAGATACCCGTCTATCTGAAAACAGCCATAGCCGTTGGAGTTGCTGAAAGTTTGGGATCAAGTCTTAATCACTGTATGTCAAATACAGGACAGGCTTCCTCTCTAGGAAGCAACTTTTCAGTACATAGAAACTGTTCAATTTTCAAGTCTTTTGGATCCTGCTGCAGAGGTCAGACAGCAAAGATGTTAGATTTTTCATCTGCGGGCTGCTTCCCAATGAAGAGGAAGTGCTTACATAGAAACCACTGCTGAAATGTGTTTTGGAAATTACTCCCTTGTTAGCAACTATTTGAGGGCTAGTGAAAATTATTAGATAATAAATCAGAATGACTTCTGCTACATAGAAAAACAGAGAATCAACTGAAGCTCAGACAAACAGACATCAGTCTCTTTTCCAGAGTATATTGATCCCATCTATTCCAAAATTGTGCTGCCTTCTCTTTATGAGGCTTCATTCCACATGGTGGCATTCCACAAATATCAGCTGTGCCCACAAAAACAGAGTTTGTGATATTCATGGAGTCATTAATTGTGTAGATAACATCAAAGACTTATTACTGGGCACAGAGAAAGGAAGAATTTGTTTACTGGAGACATTAGATATTCAACAGATTCTGAATTCAAATTACAAAAGCATCTTTTGTCCTGTTCTTAAATAAAAAGTCTCCATTTTATCTGGAATAGTAAGTGAAGCATTCACATAATTCCTTCATAAAACACCAAAAAAGTCTAGTATTTGGAGGTTTTTTTGGGGAATAATGAGCATGAAAAATCACCAATTTGCTGCTGTAGTTATAGCTCCATAACAAACTTTGCAAGAGAAAGGAAGAATAGCTTTACATAGCACATACTCTGTCATTTAAAAACCAAAACTTCACAGAGAAAGAAGTCCATAAGATAGGATTTTATATAAGTTTTAGAAACTTGTTGAAGTTCCTAATTTCACTGTAGCCTTTCTTCAGCAGTGAAATCAAGTTCAAAGAGGACCTTAGAAGCCCAGCTCAATTTTGTTCTCAGCGAAACCTGGAAGAGGTTGAAGAAACATTTTTCTTTAGTCAGATCTTTAAGAACAAATCACATTGTAATGGAAAGATGTTTAACAGGCAAAGGAATTCACTAAAACTACCTATCTTAGATATAATAAAAAGAATAACATTTTAACAGGAACTTGTCATATTTTGCACCTCTGAGGGGACAATGGCAGACAGCAGACCAATTTTGAATATAGCATAAAACAAAGATTTTTAAAGTGAACTAGGTATTTTAGACTCAGTTCCATCAGAGAGTCCATGCAGCTGATCTTCATGCCTTTTTCATACATCTGAGTCTTAGAATTTGAACATATTGCTAAGAAAAAATCTGTTCATTA
The DNA here is from genome assembly GCA_024611195.1 of Ceyx melanurus. Lineage (NCBI taxonomy): Eukaryota > Metazoa > Chordata > Aves > Coraciiformes > Alcedinidae > Ceyx > Ceyx melanurus. The sequence goes on along the minus strand of JANHGL010010707.1, from coordinate 49,419 downwards.
CCTTTTTTTTTTTTTTTGCTTTACTATGTTGTATTTAGGTTTTGGTCATCTTTTTCTCCTTTCCTTCAGAGTACCTTCTCCTCATTAGTTACAGGATAAAATGTGAGCAAGTAGCTCTAGCAAACATAAATATTTTTTTAATTGTCAAGCAGCTTCCTTGTTACCTTTTAGTTTACTGTTCAGCACCACCTCTTTGAGATAAAAAAAAACTTACTAAACTATTGACTTAACTGACTAACCTGAAATTGTTGGTAAGATACTATTTAGTTTATATGTAAAGTCTGCTCAGGTCTTAATCATTCCCTTATTTCTCTTCCAATTTTCAGTTGCTCACTGAAATAGTGTTTTGGCTATTTGTTCTCCACATTTCCTTCCAGCCTCTGTAATTGCTCTGTTATCACACAGGGTAGTGTTTCTACTGTCTTCATTTTTGGTACCCTTTTTTTTTATTTTTATTTTTTCCCCATGACTGCTGTTATTACCAGCAAGGTTTAAAGAAGTAAAACTGTACTGTGGAAAGTATCAGCTCTTTCCTGTTGTTTGGGTCTAGCTGTTTGAATTAATTCCTGCATAGTTCTCATCAGGAATGGTCAGAAGTGAATGACAGCAGCAGAGGCAGTTGACTATCAGTAACTAGACATCAGCTTTTTCCAGTTGAAAGCTGAAGAGCTACCAGGTAGAGAAGCACTTGCAACTAACTTGAAATAGGTGTCTGATATGCCAGAGAAGAGTTGGAAAACTGGCCACTGAATGGAGATAAAAAATCTGGAATATACAGAAACAAATAATGCTTCAAACAGTCAAGGTTTATTTTTCTATGGTAAACTATAGCTCCTAAATGTTTCTGTCTGAATAACAATTGCTGGTTAGTTCTGAGATGATGTCCAGCAATGCTGCAAATGCCATACGTTGATTGCTTGCCTGGGAGGCAGATCTCTTTTTACTTCTATGCAGTGATATCTCTACTTGAAGGGGTGGTTCTATTTTTGACTTTTAAAAATCAATCACTTCTACAGCTCTCACCATATATAGTAGCAGTGCAACCACACTGACTCAGAGAAATGGAGCTGGAGGTAGGACTGGTACTTTAGAGGACAGACAGGCAGCCCTCTCAGAGAGACTGCACCAAATACTAACTTCTTGAATACTTGAAGTCTCTTAATGTTATCAGCTCTCTAGAAAGGGTGTATTCTTAGATATTTCTACAAAATATCAACCTTATTTATTTATGCACAGAAAGTTGCTAAATGATTTTAGTAAAAGGAATTTGATGTGTCACTGGGATTCATCACTTCAGACCACAGAGACACTTCCATGTAAGGGAGAGGCCACAGGACCTGCTCTGTATAGCTTCAGGGACACCAGCTCTGCCCTACATGGGCAGAACTCATGTCACCAGCCTACTCAGGGGCCCTTTCATGTGCTCACAAATGGCTGTAACTGTGGGGCTACTGAAAATCTTTTACAGGCTGACTTCACTGCTGAAGGCAATCAGAAATTATTCAGTATCCCAGAAGCCCAGGATCTCCTGTATGAGCTCAGTACCTGACACAGCTGGAGCGAAGCCTTGGTGTGTCTGAATCCTGTTCACTGTTGATTAAGCCATGGAGCAGATAGGTGCCTCCATCAGCTGCTCCTGAGGCAGACTGAAGAATGCAAATGTCACCCCTGCAAATGCAGACACTTCATAAAGCCCCTTGTCATCGATAGTGTGGGTTATAGATGCTGTGTATGGCAACACATCAGGGCTCTTCAGCTCTAAACAGGCATGAGTATTGCCACCTGACCAGACAAAAATCCATCTGTTGTTCAAGGAAGCAGAAAGTGCTCAGTGTTTAGCACTGAAAAGAGAGCAGAAATCCTTACACAAACAGTGTACATTCCACCTTTGTGAGCCTTCCATGAGGCCTGGTGCAGCTAAAAGGTCAACTCCCCTACCTTCAGTGATAGCCTTTGTTCATGATTTTCTGTAGACTGACTGTTATCCAAGTTGGGTTCCATTAATTTTCAAGACCTTCATGATGTTGTTCACCTGTCATCATTATCATCCAAGTGCATCTCAGGGGAGGGGACAGAGGAGGACGGTAAGTGCCCAAGTGAAAGGTCATCAACCTGCAGCAGTCTAATATCCTCAGGATGATCTCTTGGGAAGCTGGATAAATGAAAAACATTTCCCAGCCAGCATTCACCTGAGGGTCTGTCCTTGCCTGCCCTGCTTCTACTGCTCATCACACTCTACTACTGCAAGCTCTGGGCAGCCCCAGGACACATTTTTTCCATGGAGGTCTGCTGAAAGGATTCATCTTTTCCTGCACGATGGCGTGTTGTTTATTTATGGTGCTGCTGCTGCAGCAGACATGGGGCCTCTGCAAAAGCACACACAGCTCTATGAGATAATAAAACAGCCAGAAGGGTTTCTGCGTGTTCATGTCACAAAAAGCTCTTCAGAGAGAAACAGTGTGTGAAGTTTGAGTGTCTGAAGAATGAAGTGCTGTTTCAGAATTTGGAGGCTGCAGGTTTGTTTAACTACAATTGAATGATTTGTCCATATATTTTGTGTAATGAAAAGATCAGCACAATATGCCTCCTTGATACTTAGAGACCATTTGAAATTTTCAATTATTAATCAAGAAAGATTGCATGGCACTCATTGCCATGTGAATGTGAACACAGAATATTTTTTTTTTCACTTATCTGGGGACTGAAAGAGATAATGGAAAAAACCTTCAGAGGAGTGAGAGAAGGAGGATGAATAAGGGGATCAATGGCCATGATCTAACTTAAGGATGGGCTGCAGTTTCAGACACCATGGCATGATTTTGCCTCCTACTTCACTATTTCAGTTTAAAGGTCTTAATCATTTTATTCCTAAATCTGAGAAAATAATTTTAAATACTGCTATTTTTTAAAATTAGCTAATTCTGGGCAAACCTCATTGGATTTTCTTTCATGGCACCCAGATGAGATTCCTAAATTTAAAGAAAAAGATATGTGAATATTTGTATCATAATATTAAAAAATCTTTTTATTAAGACATTTTGCAGTCATTGTGAAGCAACTGATGTCATGAAGGCAGGTTGCACATAGGGTTTACCCCTCAAAATTCTTAGAGTAAGCAAATCAAGTGTTGAGCAGACAGTAGACAGTTTCACACAGAGCAAAAATGTTTAGAATTTTATTTTGAATGATCTGAAGACATAATTTATAAAATCTTTGAATGCTGGACAGTTTGCTGTGTGAATACTGGCCATTGGAGATCACTCATTCTGCACAGACTCTCACATTCTAGTTTATATTTCCATGGCAGGTTAGAGAGGCTCTGATATGTTTTGGCAAAAGGGTGATTGGTGCTGCTTCTCAGTGTCCTGCTTTTAAGGCTTGTTGTATGTTATGAACAAAATAATTTTGTTTACATTTACAGAGTTTGTTCTACCACTAAGACTAAAAGCTACAAGTGTATTGTACTCTCTGAGTACATCTTTTCCCTTCTAGCTGTCCAGAGTCACACAGTCCAGGTATTACGTGGACTTCATCCTCTCAAGATAGATTAACCTCTTCTTTCCTTTCTGTTTATATGACCCACATATGTTATGATTTAATGTTAGGATGGTTTGGTGTCAGATGGTTTGGTGAGATATTATATTACTTCTCTCTTCTCTCAATATTAACATTGCTATTCAATACCACAATGAGTTAATTTCTGGCTGCAGACTGCTCCCTGCTGATTACTGCCTCTCTCTGAAGTGTCTGACTTTTTGTCTATGAGAAACAATGTTCATGTACTTACAAACTGTGTGCTTGATCTATTGATATATACTTTTCTAGATTGAGGGTTTTTTTCCTAGAAATTGATCAGTTTATTCCATTTATGATTATAATTTCAAAGAGGAAGTGCTGTTTGTGAAGTCAGTGGCCACATGTTTGAGTGGCTTCTTTATTTTGCATATAAGACTGGGGACACTATTTTGAGTGGGTTTCATGGTGAAACTATCACATTAGCTGGCATAAGTAACTTCTATTATTCCAAAATAAGCTACTAGTGCTATAAACCTCCATATAATAAAAACATCAAGTAATACGGAATAAGAAGAGACTAAGAGAAAAAATGGTATTTCTTCGTTGAAAACATGATTATTACCATTCCAAATCATGGACTGGAGGGAGAATGACAATTCTTCTTTTTGAATGTAGTGCTAAGGATGAGATACTGCATTGATAATCCAGGTGAATGGAGTCCAGTGCTATATGGTTATTGGTTGTCCAAGTGTCAGCAGCTTCTTCTCATCTGTGTTTATGTCACCTCAGGCTGTGAAGTTTTATCTTTGAATAGTTCATTCACTTTGTCACCTATTCAGCTTATGAAATATCTGGGGCAACTGTAAGACAGAATTATTTCCAGTGAGTAATACTAGATATGAATGTTCTCTGCTTTCTGAATCAGTCCTGCTTTCCTTTATGGAAAATGTCTTTAAATGGTAACAGATTGTGCATTTGTGGCACCCTGTGTCTGTTCTATAGCATATAGGCTTTATATATAAACAGTGCAAAATGTGATTACATTTTCCTACCTTCTACAAAATCCTGTTTTACTTCCTAACTAACATAACTGCTTCATCACTTCCATTATACAAAAATTTTCCACAGGGCAATATTATACCCTACTGGTATGCATTTACAAAAGCGTGGAAAAATAATTTTCCAAACAAGTTTTTTTTTGCTGTACAGTTGGTCACCTAAGGCATATGAAAACGTTTTCGTTCCCTGAAGTGAATAATTAAAAAGTTTAATGAAGAGAAGTGTGAACTACTGTTAGAATTACAATGATTAATATATAATCAAGAGAAATAGTGTCATGTAAAAGCACAGAGTTTTTAGGTCTAAAAGTTTCCAGCTACATAAGTATTTAGAAGTTTTGGAATATTCGAGATGGATGGAATAGCTGTCTTTTGGATCTCAACAAACTGATTTTATGTCTTGTCAAAGTGTTTCTACGTGTCATATTTTTCAGCTGGTTTGTTTGGCTCTATCAATAACACCAACAAATTTGGTAGTCTCCTTTTTCTGGGAAATGGAGCAGTGACTCATTTCACTAAAAGCATAAAAGCATTGGAGAGGCACTAGACAAAAACCTATGCAAGGATAAGGAGGACATCATCATCCACGTCACAGGGCAAATGGAGAGCCATACTCCTCTCAATCCATTTGCATCACTGAAATATTTTCTCCATAAATTTTGTGTTTTCACTCAAACCACTGGTAGCTGAAGAATTGCAAAAATACCTGAAAAGGCCCAGATGTGATCTCTGTGGTTTGGCTGTGAGTGCCTAATGGAGTGTCTGGGCATTGCAAAGGCAGGATTGAAAGGGAAAGGCATTGCAGTCTTCAGCTGAAGCACAATGGGATTGTAATATTCATTTAGGTGGTATGTTATGCATCATAAATTGTATCCCTTCACCTCTCAGAAACATTCTGAAATCCTGATCATTGTGTTTTCTGATTGTTGTGTTTGCAGTCTTTGAGACAAGTTCCCAGAGAAGTCAAGCTGGTCAACTAGCTGCAGGGCAAAGAGTGTTTAAGGAGAGAACAGTAAAATTGTGATTAAAGTGGATTTCTAGGGAAAGTTGTCTGGATTTTAGGGTAGCCAGAGACACTATAAAATATTTTCTACACAAGCATTACCAGAACTGTAGAGACATAGAAATTCAAGTTTCTCCATGTGACAAAACTCTTTACCAACTCTTTACCAATGTTTGACTCATGCTCCAAGAAACTAAAAACTAGGCTTTTAGAATTTAAAGATTTCCTACAATTTCAATTGTTTTCTTTTTGTATTGCATTTTTTAAAAGCTCTGCAGAATTCTCTGACAATTTCCATCTCTTATTTATTGCAGCAAGATATAAAGCAAATATAGGAATAGAGGATTTATACAGAATTTCCCTCCTTCATTTGTAAAACTGACACCATTTGAACAAAATTTAATCCAGCAACCCAAATGCGTTTATAGCACAAACTTCTTCATGTATTTCACTGCAGAAATCAATAGTTCATGGCTGTGAAAGCAAAGTAGAAGCTCTGTTAATTCATTAGCAGCTCTAGGTAACATGCTCATAATGTGGTCAATCTACAAGAATACTCCCTGTGAGTCAGAAAGGGTATTTTCTGTAGTACAGCAGATCAGAGTTGGCAAAGAAAGAGATACTTTGGTTTGGGCATAAAAAAGCATGTCTATCAGACTCTGTGTCCGAAAGAAGTAGAAGATGAAGAAGTCAAATGGAATGTCTCTTCACTCTAAAACTCATCTTACTGTATGATTCTGTGATTCTGTATACAGCTTTTCTTCTTGATAGAGCAGTAAGAACATTTCCTCCTGTGTCATTGTATCAAACCTAGGGGAGCTCCTTCTCAGTGCTACTCTCTCCCTGCACCTTTCTCAAAGTTCCCTTTGCAAGTGAAAATAGTGTATGTAATATATTCATTTCCTGCTGGTTTTTATTGGTATTTTCTCTATAGTAAGCAACTGTACTAGTGTGGTTTTTCCTGGAGCACCAGCTCTGGCAAATCATACAGCTTGATTCAGCTGATAATTTCCAGGTTGGCAGTCAGCATGGAAAGTAATTCATCCTCAGTATAATGATAATTGGTCTGTGTTTTTTTTTTTGCCAGCAGATCTATTTTTCCATGCTAAAAATCTATGGCTAGGCATTCTGTGTTTTCAGTTTCTTTTCCTGTTTCAAAGACTCAAAGCTAAAATCTGTTATTATTTTTAAATTGAAATTTTAACCAAATAAACTATGAGTTAGGTAATTCACATATGAATATACAATGCAATATGGACCTTGATTTTAAGTAGCTGTAAGTCGTACTTCTTAGAGTACTTCAGGTGATATGTATATTCTGAAGCAAAAGTCACACCCCTGGTTAAAAAACCTCTCTGGCCAGATATTTTATTTTTTACAGTATGCTATCATCACAATCTACTCATTTTCTAAATAGCACTATGGTGAGAGTTTGGCTTCTTAAGTCCTCCTAAGGGGCACATCAACCTGTCTGCTGTGATGGGTATGACTGTGACAGCATGTAGCCGTGTTCAGGCATCTCTCTCTCTAGCATTGATCTGACACTGCTATTTAGTTTGCTTCACATTCAAGTAAAACTCAGAATCAGTATTTGGCCTGCTGATTCTAGCCCAGTAAGCTGAAAATATTACATACTGACTGGGGCAGTACTGTCTCATTTCTAAATCAGAAATCTGCACTCCTTTTAGATGTGAACAGGTCCAGGCATAAACATTTCTTAGATATGGCATATATAAGTAAAAATTCAGAAGTCTGTGGGATTTCTTTCATTTTTAACTGAAGTAATAAAATGCTACTAAGTCTATTGCTATTTTTTATTTTTATATATA
>JANHGL010010707.1:17989-37468 GCA_024611195.1 Ceyx melanurus | reverse complement strand
GGTGTCCCTGCTCACTGCAGGGGGGCTGGACTAGATGACCTTTGGAGGTCTCTTCCAGCCCTAAACATTCTATGATTCTATGATCTCCCAGGAACTGTTGGAGCTCTGCAAGGTCAGCTGCTACGGCTGGGTAGATGCCAGAGCACCCAGCAGTAGTGCTGCCACAGCTAGGAAATGAAGGCATCAGCCCTGGGAGGTGGGACTGGGATCTCCTTTATAGTGGCCATGCATGATATTTCTTGTTCCACATTCACAGCATCCTGTTCCCTTGTGCCACAGCTGATACGCTTCTAAGGAGCTTCAGAAAGTGATGCATAACTCTGGGTGGTTTAAATGACAGTGATTCTTACTCCCTTATACAGCTGGAGGGAACAATCCTATGAAAGGAAGTGAGACTTAGAAAATATCTATTGACTCATTAAATAAAGTAGGGAGCTTACATAGATCACAGGCAGGCTTACTGGAGCTCCATTCTCTCTTGTTTTTTATTAGAAACAGTGGAATTCTTTATTTATATCTTCTCCCAGTATTTTTAAATAAAATAAATTGTTCCAGATGTCAACATGTGCCCTTAATGGCACCAGTATCCAGCAGTGTGCTTTTAACTATCAACAATACTTTGTGTGATGGCATGAGCAATGTTTTGGGGAGGTAGGAAAACGATCTTTTCACTTGTACATTGGTTTCAAAACACCATTTTGAAAAACGAACCTAAAAAAATATTTTTGAAATGAAAAAGAAATGGCATTGAAGCATTTTTACTGCTTCTAACAATGAAGGACTTCATTTGTCCAGAACTGAACTGGAACAACAATTCCAATAAGTTCTGCTGAATTTTCTGGCCTTAACTTATTTGAACTGAGATTCTGGTGATCTATAGTCAAATAATAGCAAAGAAATAGTGAAATTATTCCTAGAAATGTCACGGGAAAAAGATAAGCATGCAGATTTTGTGATGGAACACTTCTATATGTTGTCCTATCACAGTCAGTCTGTAAGGATGTGTTCACAAGACCTCTTCATGGGTGGAGTGTCTTTTAATCTGAAGAGGTTACAACACACTTATCTTAATGATCTTCTCACTGGAGATACCCAAGCAGTCTAGTCTACCCGCTGAGCTGTTCTCTTATCCATTTCAGCCACAATTAGCTGGCTGATGAACTTAAACAATATGTCTTTGTCCAAAAGGCTTATTTTGACTAAGTAGCTAATGAGCTATTAAATAAACAGTTGAGCTTTCAGACCTTCGAACCAAATTGAATACTGCGGTCAGCAAAATTAGCCTCAATCACTGTCCCTGAGAGATGCATTCGTTTATGCCAGGAGAAGCTTTCAGTCAAACAATAAAGTGGTGTAAAGTTAGAGGATTTACTAATTCCATCACTCACACCTGCTCTGTAATGGCCCATTCGTTACCCATCCAGAGATCTAAATACCCACTATTACTGTCACTGTTTTCTGAAGAGTCTGCCTGGCAACCCCGAAAAGGCTGTGTTTATAGATCATTCTTGTATTCGACAGACTACAATTTGCTTTTCTTTCTAACCACAGAAATGGGGGAAACAGGGACCAGCTCATGATGGCTGTTGAAGACTTGAAATACTGCAAAAAGAGAAGACTTGGGTGTTTTATTCAGTTTTCTGTGTTCAACTGCTCTGTGATGCTCATTATTAAAAAAACCCAAACCAACCAAAACCAAAACAAAACAGAAGAAGAAAAAAGAAAGTTGATGAGATTAAAAAAAAATAATCCAGCAGCCAGAAATCATAGTTTTTGATCAGGTTTCTGTAGGCACACATCAAGCAGGGAAAGGCAGAAACAGGGAGATTTCCTTCCGTCTCATTTCATAAATTCACCTGGAAATTTAATGAGCCTAGACTTCTCTTCATTCCTTTTCTGCTGACTTTTGTCTTCTAGAGCTTTGCTTAAAACATAAAACTGTATATGGTTTATTATTTCTTTACAAGTAAAGATATCTATTTTATAAATAGCCTGCAGAATGTCAGATATTATTAAGGCAAAATATATTTTAAGTAATCCAAATGATATATATATATAAATTTTCTGAAGACTGAAGAAAATGACACAGACTGAATTTCAAACTATCTGTGGTCACACATACCATAAAAATGTATAGTATAAAGTTAAGAGTCACCTCACGCTGGACAAATAGAATGCATTAAAACTATTTTTATTTTCTTCTTTTTTTTTTTTTCTTTTTTCTTTTTTTTTTTTTTCTGGCTTATGTGACAGAGTTCAGCAAATTTTGTAGCTATTACCTGAGCTACACATCATCAACCTACATTTACAAGAGAATGTGTAAGTATTCATAAATGATCTGGAAAGAACCCAAACCAGCTATTTGACATAATTTACTGGTGATACTAAGCTTTTAAGCATAGATTCATATTTATGCTCAGTAAAGCTGATGATGAAGGATTACAGAAGTAATCTACAACTAAATGACTGGGTGGTAGTGTGGACTATCAAAGTCAACATATTTAAACATAAAATAATACACGTAGGAGAAACTTCCCCCCACTTCCAATTCTACCTTTATACACTCAGTGGTGATCCTGCTGTTTTCCCTCTGCAAAGAGATCCTGGTGCTATTACATAGTTTCATATAAGCACTGGCTTAAGAATGGTTATAAAAGTAAAAACAAGTTAGAGTTGTTCAGAAAGCAATAGGCAAGAAAGCAGAAAGCCTGTTTGAGTACAAACACTCAGTGGGGCTTCATCTTGAAAATTGTATGTTATTTCTCTGCCTTTTCTTAAAAGACATATACTAGATCTCAAAGAGGCACAGCAAAGAGCACCAAGGTTGACCCTGTTTTACTGTTACAATCGACTGTGAAATGAGATAATTCTGCCTTCCAATTCATCCTGTGGAAAAATAACATCTGAAATTTAAATTTCTGGGAAAAGTTTCACTCGTTTTTCTGACAGCACTTGCTGAGTTAACGGAAAGATCTTTTTTTTTTCTGGGGATGCAAAACCCATTTTAAAAATATTCTAGCAAATTTTATTTGGTGTAAGCTATATCATCCATTTGTATTTTAGAAAGGACAAAATCAGACACTATGGATCCTGGAAATACAAACTGAAACACTCCCTGTCCCCAAAGGACAAAAAAAAAAGAGAAGTCTAAAAAGCAGTTAGCCATTGATTTTACACTTACAGAGATCTCTCCTTAGGTAATATAGGCCTTTTTTTTTTTTTTTTTTTTTCAGCTTTTTTATTAGTATTATAAAACAAGCCAAAAAAAACCCAAAAACCAGAAGAAAAAAAAAAAAAGAACTATGCAGTTCTAACCTTTCAACTTCTTGTTCAGTTGTATTAAGATTTTGTTACCCATATTGCTCCAGCCTATCTCACCCAGATTCTAGCTATTTAAAGAGTATCAGTATCAGACAAATACATGAACTACACTCTGGAAATTGCATGACAACACAATCTGTTATTCAGAGTTCCACAAGTGAGAGTCATTTTATGTTTTTTATTCTTAGATGTGAAAAAGAAAGATCTTCTAGGAATTTGAGTTTATTTTAATATTTAAAACATGACTGTATTAATGTAAAGTGATATTTTGGAAGGCTCAGTGAAAAAAAAACTTGACATTATTGTAAGAAGAATAGGAAGGTTTTGCCTTGGGCATGAATATGTGTCTCTGGTGATGTGAAAAGCTCTGTCTGTGTATCTAAAGACAGGATCCGTCCCATAGCATTTCAGAAAAAATAAAATAACCAGGTATCACAGAATCACAGAATGTTAGGGGTTGGAAGGGACCTGGAAAATCATCCAGTCCAACTCCCCTGCCAGAGGAGGATCACCTAGACTGAGTCACGTTATTCTGTAATTAATTTCAATTGCTATAATTATATATAAGGAAGAATAAATAATATAAAATCTTTTTTGTTCTCAAATAGCTGTACTAGATGTATCTATCCAATCAGACAACAGTCTGGAGTTGTTCAAAGTTTTTTGCAACTTCCACAGTCCAAGTATAAAGAGATTCATATGAGATTGAGTAAAAATGATAAAAAACTACAGATGATCTAATATTTATTTTTTATATATTAAAGAAAAAATAATGAAGAAATAATATGACAACTTCAAAATATAACAATGATTCACTATCTTTTTGTACTTGAAGTCAATTTAATCTTAAATCTTATTTACATATTTGTTTTACTCTTTGTCAATAATAACAGTGTCATTTCTTCCAATTTTTATATGTGAAAAGCGTATTTTGACAGGTCTAAATGATGAACATCACACAGATTCTAATAGATAGGTTCTAAGTCCTCTCCTGAAATAATCTATTCAGTGTCTCTTCCAGCTACCTGGCACTACTACAAAGGGAAGATTCTGTTTCTTCTGTGCCTGGACAGCTGTGGATATTGCTGATGGTCTCCAGTCCTTCTGCCCTTTTATTATAACAATACTTAAATACCTACATAATATAAGTAAACATCAAAAATTCCCCTGTAAATATTAGAGATTTATAAGTGAGCAAAATTTGTTAACATAGACAAATGAAAATTATTTCTGTTTTTAGATAGAGTTGTTTTTTTCTTCAGAATATCACCTTGCTCCATTTAATGTTTATTGTTTTCCCCTTGACAAATCAGTACTTTAAAAATTTATAGTAATTTGAATTCTTAATTCCTGGAGTTACAAATGCCATTTTGTCTGTTGTTTTATGTGTTTCATCTCAGTGATGGTTTATTCATTAGCTAAGCCATTGTGTGCATTTCTATGCAATTGCTCTGAGCTAAACCAATGCTTTTAGAGTTTGAATATAACCAAAGTATGTATTGATTGAGCAAGTGAACCTTCCCTATTTTCTCTATGTGGGCAGTGAATGGTCATTTTAGTTGTGGTTTGTTACTTGTACATGGTATTATTTCTGTGTTGCTTCTAAGCTTCACTTGGCAGGAAATCTTCCCACCAGCAACTTAAAAGACTTTCATAGTCCTAAAATAAAGGTTAGTTTCCACTTTCAAAGGCTAGACACACACTGTGAGTCCAGATTTCCAATACTCTTATGGCATATTTTTAATTTTGCTTCAATACCTGCTGTAAATCGTCGTGATTTTAATTTTTTTTGTTTTAATTTTTTTGTTTTGGTTACACCAATGTGTCTGAAACAAATTTTCTTACATTCCAGACTTCTTTGTGCAAAAATGATTGTGATCCTGTTCTCCAAAGCTGTTTTTGTGCTTGTAATTAGTATCAATTTTATTACATCATACTGGAGCTTACGTAAGGGGTGACAGAGGGTGATGTATTTTGAGTAAAGATACTTAGTATGTAAGCAGTTTGTAGGAAAAGTATACAGAGACCTTTGTTCCCTAATTTTACAAACCATCTGCTAATCACAGAAGCTAATCAGTTCTCATGATTTTTTAATATTTTTCTCAAAAAAACAAACATGAATACTGTCAATACTTCAACCATAATGGATAGTTGTCATGAGCTGGTTGTGGAAAATAATTTTCCTATCATGAATGCACCTGAACAGGTGCAACAGATTAATAGCCTGATTTTTTGTGCCGAGAAGTCAAGGTACCACTGTACATCAGTGCCTCCTGCCCAGGTTCCCTAGGCAGCTGCTGGAGTTGTGCCTTCCCTGAGTGATGTGGTGAAAAGCAGCAGCATGTTTGGAATCTGTTCTTCAGGAAAGGGTAGGGAAGCTGTGCTGGGTGGCAGTCTAGAGCCTGAGACAGTGTGATGTTGCAGAGAAGGGAAAACACCTCCCCAGAATGCAGAGTCCCCTGCTCTAGGAAGCATTGACAATTCACTGTTCAGCCAGTGAGAATGGTTAGAGCTCCAGCAAATGTGATGTACAAAGAGATATCAAATAAATTGGGGTTGTTTGGATCGGAACAGGAAAGAAAACATGATTACAGTTTTCTGAAACCAGGAATGTCCATAAATCGAGCATGACTATAATCCTTTTGGCCTAAGGTCCTCATTTTTCTCTGTGTTTCAGTATGTCCTAATGGATGTAAACCACACATAACTGTAGAGTATCTTACTAGCAAGCAAAGCCAAAGATTTTCTCCTATGTGCACATTTCTGTGAATGCATTCCTGATGCTTAAAAAAAAATAGTCCTTTGTCTCAGCTCATCAAAAAGTGAGACCACTATATTTCATTTATTTTGAGATCTTACTTCTCTGCTTTTCTGACCTTAACCAACTCCAAATACCACTCAGCTGTGAAGCTACTAATAAAGATTGGAATTGTTAAAAATATTTTGGCTGTGCACTGGAAATTAGACAGTCATTAGGAAGGTGAATGTGGGAAGACAAAGAGAAAAGGAGAGAAAGTGAGGTTCAGCAGTTTTCTGACAAGAAGGTGATTGTGTAGGTGGACTTCCGAAGTCTTCTCTGAATAATACCTGTACAGTGGGCTCCTGATGGGAATGACAGAATTCATCTCAGTGTCTGTCTTGAGAAGAGTATGGAAAAAAATAATGAGAGGAGAAAAATGAAGGTGGCTTCTTTCATTAATCAACTTGTTAAACAAGAGAAACTGTTCTACAATGAGCTGTCTGTGACACTCATGGAGTGAAGTGGAAATAGTTGTATTAGAGAAGACTGATAGCTGGACGTAAAACAGCACACTGGGCATTTTTTTTCTAGGATGTAAAAGCCAGATTTTGGTGGACAACAGTATAAGATATATTTTTTGGTGCCAAAGTGGTGTATAAACTAGTCATGATACAGCAGACTGTTTTAGAAAGCAACCAGTAGAATTAAACAGGAGGTGATCTGGAGCTATTTGCGTCTACCTTTCACATTCTGGAGAAGTCAGAGGAAAAGATATGTACACTCCCTTACGTGTGGCCATCTGAGCTCTGAGTTACTCTACTGGGTTATCTATGCAGTCTTAGAGATAAAGACTGGAAGCATCTTAAGAGTGCTCTGCAAAGCTGAAAATGTGATGGAAATAAATATATGTATATATATGTAGCGCATATATTGACTGTTATAGAAATGATCCACATGACAATATATTTTTGATAACTGAAATACAAAAAGATTTTTATTTAAAAAGACCAATGATATATTTTTTTTTTCAATTACATTTTCTTCTTCTTAGTTTTTATTAATAGCTTACACTGTATGATTTGGACTGATCTTTCTGTCTAAGGATGTATGATGATACCATTTTGTTTCTATATAAACTGCAAGCAAATTACAATTCCACTATCTACACTTTATCAACAAAGCTAAATGTGTGGGGATAAAAGGGATTTTTCAGTGCAACCAGAAATATGGAAAGTACAGCTTTGATTTAGATGGAGTGGAATTATAAATGCTGAAAGGTACTGAAGGGTTGAATTTTTACTTCAGGTAGAAGCAGATTGTGTGAAAAAATACTGGCACATCTTGCCATCACAGAAAATATGTTTTGTGAGGTACATTCATTTGATCTAGACAACTTTCAGGTGTTTTAATGAGGGAACTGCAGCAGTGAAATATTTGTGTCTATGACATCTCAGTTAAAGATTTCTCTTTTGTGCCATACTTCATACCTTATGCATCATTCTTTTTTTTTAAAGTTTCACATGCACAGCTAAAGTTATTAACACATGATGTAGTCATAAACCCAGAGCAAAGAAGTTAGATTTTCAATAAAACCTGTTGAAACATTTCTATGCCATGAGAAGGTCATTTTCAGATGCAGCCTTTTCATTATTAAATACCAGAAATTATATTAATGGAATTTTTATTGTCCCCTCTCCCCTTATGCATTTCAATATTAGCTTTTTCTTCTCCTGCCTAACTTTCCACCAGATTTCATCTCTTAGTGCAGAAGTATGGAATTACACATGCTGAGAACTGCAAGACTAAAGTATATTAGGTTTGTGTGGCAAGGTTTTGGTAGCTGTGAGACTACAGGGGAGTTTTCTGTCAGAAGCTGCTAGAACCTTCCCCTGTGTCCGAGTGAATGCCTGTTGGCTTTAAGACAGACCCACCACTGGCTGGGGCCAAGCTCATCAATGATGATGGAAGTGCCTCTGGATTAACAGAATAAAGAAGGACAAAAACTAACTGTTCAATTGCAACTGCAGCTGGAGAATGACAGTATGTGAAACAACTCTGCAGACACCAAGGTCAGTGAAGAAAGAGAGGGAACACCTCTGTTCCAGGCACTGGAACAGAGATTCCCTACAGACAGAGGTGAAGACCCTGCAGCCCATGGACATCCATGGTGGACTAGATATCCACCTACAGTCTATGGAGGACCCCACAGCAGAGCAGGCTGATGTTCAAAGTACTTTCCTTGATCACATTTTTAATTATTATCTCATAGGAGTTTTCTTTCTTGTTTTTACTTTACATGAGCCCATACAAACAGTTCATCTTGTCATCAATGTCTCTTTAACCTTCGCTGGTTAAACTTTCTGTCAATGAAGCATTAGAACCAGTTCTTATAATAAGAAATGCTAATTAAAATTACAGTATGCAGAACTACTATCACTGATTGAAAAAAAACCAAACAACTTTATTTCAGGCAATTATTTGTCCGAAATTTTTGTCAGAAAAAAATAATGTCTATATATGCGTGACAATTGGTCTACCAATTCTGTTTTTTTGAGTATAACAAATAGGTATACGACAAAAGACAAATGTCATGAGTAATTAAAAAATGTAACACTACTAACTATATGACTGAAGCCAGCTTACTGCGTAAAGGCAGGTAGTATGAGAATGATGGAACATGTTACTAACTAGAAATTGGCCTCCCTTTGGTTTAGGTGACTTTTCAAAAGACAACTCTAACAATGTTTTTAATAATAAATACATTTTAAAAAAGAGCATTTTTCCCCATAATATCATTTGATAATTCACATAATAATCAGCATTATTTCTTTCAGTTATCCTTATAAACCAAAATAGAATAGGAAGACAAACAAATCCCAGTCTCAGTTCTAATAGAGATGGAAATCATGTGGTGTTGTAAGAGGCTGTTGAGTTCAAGTGCTTGGTTCTTTCCTGTTTCATTTCTCCTTATGTTTATTTATATGGATACAAATATTAACATATTCCAGAGCAAACTCTGAAATATTTTTTTCTCTTAAATAAAAACTTGTGCACATCAGTGGTAGAATATAATATGTGCTGTTATCACCTTGCTAAACATTAGTACTTGAAACACCATAAGTGTGATGGAGATTATTGATGTCCGTGTAAATAAAATTTCAGAACTGGATATCTTTTCCAGATGGATTTTTCAAGATTAGTGGTTCCTATTAAACTCTATGGAAATTAAGAATAAAGTCCTTTTATACATGTGACAATAAGTCTTCTTATAAAGCAGGTAAATTAATCTAATAATCTCATTTAAAATTTGATATTTTATCCTTTTTAAAAACTATTTTCTTTCATTTATTTACCCCCATGATTCATTAGAATTTCAGCTACCAGGAATTGCAGGATTTGATATTAAAGCTTTGTGCAGTATGAATAGCTTGAGAAGGTAAAATGTTTATGGAGTGATGACTTCACTCCACAGAAAAAAAACTAATCATTAAATCAGATTTTTTTAAAAATTAAAAATCAGTGAAGCAAGCATAAGAAAGCACCATTCTTCATCTGTAAAATTCCATTTCAGAGTTTTCCTTACTTAAATCACCAAATTAACGTTCATAAGATAATAGGTGATACAGTCCTTTGGCCAAAGAAAGTAGCTATACTAGCCTATTTTTTGCCTGTTATACACTTAAGTCACATAAACTGTGCTTTACACAGTGCAAACAATGAACTACTGAGTGAGCACATATGGCTCTGTCTTTAAATTCAGTTTGGTTTTTGTTTTGTTGACAGTTTTACACAAGCAGAACAGAGAGGTTCTACTTAATTCTGACATGTATGATTTTTTTCACAGCCTTTCCTTTTCCTTTATCTCACATATAAATGCTGCCATCTTCTTGTGTCATGTGAAAATTAGTATGAGTGTTCAGAAAGCATGAACTTTTGTTCAGACTAGGAATAGTCGACACACGTCTGTCAGCTGCATCCATATCCTGCTGTGTCCAGGCTCTAAGACCACTGGCAGACTTGAGCTATTTTGATATGTTCACCTCAGAACACCAAGAAAAATAATTCAAGAACATCAGCCTGCATTCATGCAGAAGGTTAACTTGTCTTTTTCAGAGCATAGTTGTTTTCACTCTGCTTTAGCTTTGCCAGACTCGAGCTGCTTGATCACCATTCCTACCACTCAACAGCTCTCTGGGTGCTGTGGACCAGGGATTGCTGGGCACAGATCTTTAGGGATGTACAGAGACCATTTGGCTTTTGTGAACCGTAGAGAGCATGAAGAAAAAGTTACAAATTAGGATCTCATAGAGTCAGACTCACATTTAGTATGACTTCTTCATAATCAGCTTAGTGCCAGGTGCTCTGGATGACACTGGCTGAAAGCCATGTGTGCTGAGTTCATTATCCCAGTCCCTGTTATCCCAGTTGAGAGAGCAACAGTCGGTGGGGAGGTGACTGCAGTGCAATTCTGTTGTGCTTTAAACCATTACTGAATCCTACCTATAGCTGCAGCACTTCTCTGAGAGTCAACCTGTAGGGTCCTGTCGTGTCATAAACCCTGATGGAGAGCTGTCTATCAGTATGAAATTGTTTCCTGAAAGAAAACAATGTTTTTCACAAAACAGGGATTTCCTGGATGTAAGCCTTTGCTGTTGAGCAGTGCAAAACAGAACACACTGATGGCAAAGGGGTTTCATATCTGAAGACAGTTGGCAGCAGCACTGCGTGATGATGACTCCACACTGCCTTCTTACTGCTATAGTTTAGTGCCCACAAGGGAAACTGTTTCCTGAAAACATGCTTTTCTTGTATAGAAGAGTCGCCTATAGTTTATAGACAATGCACACAAAAGTACACTTTGATTTGGCAGATCCAATTCCCAAATGTCCAAAGAAGTTGGAAAGTTCTCTCCTTTCCTACAGGGTTTCTGGCCACCTAGGCTCTGCTGGGAGACACGTTCCGCAAGGAGTAGGTGTGGAAGACCTCTCAAGCTGGCAAGGTGACATCCAGGATGCAGAAATCACAGGAGCTGCCTTGTTAGTTCAAAGAAACTTCCTCAGCTCCTTCAAAATACCAAACAGCCTGGCTTATCAGAATCACAGAATGATTTGGCTGGAAGAGACCTTCAAGATCATCAAGTCCAGCCATTAACCCTACACTGCCAGTGTCCCCCAGCACCACATCTACGCGACTCTTAAATGCCTCTAGGGATGGGGACTCAACCACCTCCCTGGGCAGCCCATTCCAATGCCTAACCACCCTCTCTGTAAAGAAATTCCTCCTGATATCTGACCTAAATTTCCCTTGGACACAACTATCATTAGGTCTGTTTATTTAGAGGACTACTTTTAGTATGGGTTACAGTAATTTCAAAAGTTAGGTATAGAACAATCCCCCCAGTCTAAAATTTAATGTCCAATATAAAAATTGCCACTAAGGAACCTAGAAAATGAATTCTTGTACTGTTTTGTTTCTCAGAATTCCCTATTCTCTTCTGAGGAAGAAATAGAACCCCACTGATTATTTGTTTTTAAAAAATATTGTTTATTTACCAAATAAACCACTAAATATTAATAACATAAAATGATATTTATATTGGAAGTGGAACAAACCTATATTGGTTCAGTTTTGACTGGGATGAGGTTTTATTCTGTAAAACAGATCACAGGCATGACAAGTACAATAAAAACATTTACCTGCTCTACTTACAGAGGAAAAAAGTATATGGACTTCAGTGCATGTTGATATAAATTATACTAATTCATCCTTCAGAGGGATAATTTGTTTATGTGACGATATTTTCAAAACTTCACTTGATGTAGCATCCAAAAATGTATAAATATACTATTATGTACTGCAGATGTCCCTTGTCTCTTATAGCAGTGTAAAAACTAACAAATAGCAATTATCTAAGCAGCTGCATTTTATGAATACAGAGTCGGCCCTCAGTTTTGAAACCATAATGAAATCCTTAATAGTTTTCATAGTGTTTTCCTAATCTTCTTTTGACAGCAACGTAGTAGGAAATGCTAAATTCTATACCACAGTAACTAATTACACAGCAGCAGCATAGCATTGGCCATATTATTTTAGGCTGTGCTTTTCACGGGACACCTGTTTGGAAGCACAGGTTAAACTGTAAAAAAAATCTTAATATTCACTGAGATGAGGATAGCATTTTTAAAGATAATCCACCTCTGAATTAAGTGTTCAACATTCAGAATCCATTATTAGAGATACCTCTAAAGCTTAAGGACATAGAGGAAAGACAGAACTTAATTGGAAATCAAGTCGGATTGAATAGTAAATGAAATATGTAAATTCTTTTTACTAATTCACTTTGCTTGAGTCTACTCATAAATTGACATAAAAATATAGCTATAGTCCATAAAATATCAATATACATATTTAACACTAAGTAGGAGTTCCTATATTTGAATCAACCTCAGCATAAATGACTCCAATACATGTTTAATTTGACAGCTCCTCTGCTAATTAGAAACCAATAGATGGTAAAAGGTTAGCTATTAAAAATTAGTATAGTGCTTACAAATGACAAGTTCAGCTGCCATGTAATCAGTTCAAAGTTATATAAACAATGAGAGTTTGTGTCCTCAGGCATTTAGCCTAATTCCTTTGTATTTATGTACTTGTGTTTTTCATGACAGTTTCTGCAAAGCTTGAGGACTTCATATTGAACAGTGGAAGGACACAGAAAGCAGGGGTTTACCTACTCATCCATCATATCAGTATTTGGGAAAAGGCAGCACAATATATGGCATGTACTGAATGTACAGCAATTAACCATTAATACCTTTATTTTTCATTCAACACATTAATATGCTCTTTAGTCTTGGATCATTAGTTTCTATCTTATTTTGTGTGTGTGCCTAGTTGAGAACCAACTTCACTTTGTCATTATGTACTTATCTTGTTCTTTCGTATGCTTGCAGTGAAAAATTCTAGCAAAGCTCCAAGCTTTCTCAAAAGAAAGCTTACCCCCTGCCAAAAAAAAAAAAAAAAGAGAGAAAAAGAAATAAGAGAAAAGTATAATATGGGTACTGTCATGGGCAGGAAACAAGCGATATCTGCTCCTCATTTCCCATAATTTTCCTGTAGGTAGGCAGCACAGATTTGGAGGACAACATGTTAGAATTGACTTCCAAGCACACTGTGTTACAGACTGCAATTGAATTCAGCACATTTTAACAAGCAATTTGTATCTTTGTAAATGCAGAGGGTTTTCTGAGGCAGGGTGAGGTTTAGTAGTAAATGCAATGCACCTATGGAATGGTGTAATAATTGTGTTTGAAAATAGCTTTCTTTTAAAGGAAAGAGACATAATGTATATTGCAAGGTCCACAATGAGAAAAGATTAGGCCATTCACTATTAAGCTTCCAGATGCAGTTGCATTTAATGGTTATACAGGGGATGTACCAAATATATATACATACACATATATGTGTACACGTATGAGTGTTGAGTTGTCCCTAGAAGACTGGACAGTGACAGTCAGGCTTCGTGGTGCTCTCTGGGCCATGGCAATGTGTCCATCTGAATACCTTAAAAAACCTTTAAGACTTGATTTTAGATTGCACACAGTTGATATATGTAATTCCATCCGGAATTACATATATCTTTATGTTCTAGTACTTCCTGCTTGGTTTTATATACAGTAAAGCATCACTTTCCCCATCGTAAGAAAAACCAAATTACTTTTGAAGGGTAATTGAAGCTTGAAATTGTTTATTTTATTTTTTTTTTCTCCTAAAACAGTCAGCAGAAGGACTGGAACAGGTGATATAATATGCAAAAGATTATTATTGATAAATTTGCAGTGGAAAGCATCCTGGACTTAGTCCAGGACTGAAAGTTGATAGTACACAAAGAGAAAACCTACACGTTCCTTTGCATTTCCCTGTAGCATCTAAAGGAGGATTTTTCAAGGAATTGAGATACTTGTGACCAGTTTACACCATCTTTAGAGAATGGGCAGAAAAAAGACTTTTTGTTTCTTTTTCTTTTCCTCACCCTGCAGAGCATCACTGAATTAGTGAATGAGTGTGATGAAGTATGGTAAGGCAGATTTTGCTACAGTTTGTTCCCTTACAGAGGAAAGAGAAACAGGGACAGAATCTTTGGATCTTAAGACTGTGAAATTATACAATGTTGTAATAATAATAACAACATATAAATTTTTTTTTTTAAAAATAGTTTGTAATCTGCATTTTAGCATTTGTTTATACAGTGACTGTAAAACCAGAGGGAGATTCCTGGGCTCCCTCTGGCCCTGTATTTTTATGAGCTTGTGATTTGAAACAAATTGCCTCTTTTTATTGCCTTTGACCCAGTTAGGACACACCATTTCTTTTTGGAGCTATATGCAATGTGGATATTTTAATCTAAATTTTTAGGTGAGGTAGAACATTGTTTGTACTTGTTTTCTTCAACCATTCATTTATTTTCCCTCACAGATCATGTAGAAGCTTATTTTTTTCTTAGGCAGTTATGATTTAAACTCACAGGAGAACATAAATAAACTGTATCCCTAAAATATTGGAGGTAAACACTGCTGTTTTCTTTGCAACAACCAGTGAATACAAAAGCTATCAGACTGTGTTATGACACTTCCCATAGGAACACCAAATGGTGGTTTATGAATGTCATTAATATAATATGCAAATGATCCGTTTGGCTTTTGCTCCTCTATTTGGGTTAACCTAGTCAGTCAGTCAGATGTTACTAATGAGAAAGTTGATGAAAGCTTATCCAGCTGCTGAGAAGGTCAATAAAATGAGAGACCTCGCTTTCTTTTCACTTGCCCTATGTCTAGAATGCTGCATGTAGTACTGTTTTGGCTGATTAACTGAATCCATCTGTGTATTAATGACGAAATATGAAGCAAGTTGTTATAACATTTCTTAAAAAAAAAAATAATCTATTATAATACCAGCTATTATAAAATGATTTAACTTTATTGTATTTGTATTATTAAGAAGTTTTCTAAATAAAACAAAGGTAACAAATTAGGAAGGTTTCTTATAATCAGAAAATGCATTTCATCATAAAGACTGCTTTCTAGAATAAAAAACAAAATACTATAAGGTCTTTCAAGGAAGAGTTGTTTGCTTTTCAGTCCTAGTTTTCTCCCACTATTTTTTTCAATCACTTTTTTCAAAGAAACAGAATTTAAATTTAAGTTCACCTCTTCCTAATTAAACTCCATACTGCTGTGTAGACACTGAGTACTAAAATCTCTTAAATTTTTTTTGATCTTTACAGAAGACAGTACTTACACAGGAGATTGAAACTCTCAAAAAGAATGATTCATTGCTGTCTGGATAGTATTAGAAATCTCTATTGCAGGGATCCTTGAAACAGCATCTTCAGCTGAATCAAGATAGACTCCCTGAAACACTTTTCTTGTGGTTCTTGACTCCAGCCACCCAGAGTCCTAAATAACCACTCCAACAACATCTGCAGTCCCTCAATATTGATTGTATTAATCTAAATACAAACTACATCCTAATTATCTTACCTATGTACAAAAGGCTGTTTTAAGGTTTCTGTATTTGCAATAACAGTTTGTAATTACACTTATGTACAGTTTGGTCAGTTCTACAATTCAGAACCATGAGAGGTTCCCTGGGACAGTCTGAGTCTCCACCCAGGATATGAATATGCATATTTAAACATATAAATAGTTTTATGCACAGCAGAAGCTGCTGGGGAAATCTCTAGACCTTTCCAAAATTCCCAGCTAGAGAGTTCCTTCAGCGATTAGTCAAATATTTTGTTCTGAAGGAGGCTGGGAGGTAAGTCAATCACCTCGTCTCAGGAGGGTCCCTTATCTCAAGCTAGTCTGTTCTGTCTATGCAGTCTCTATGCAGAGACCATCTGGGGAGTTCCTGGACCAGGCAGATAATTAATTTGTGTGCTGGGTGGGTACACAGGCTCTGATAACCACTTACAGCATACTAACCACAGGGCACATCTGAATTTGAACCTTATTTTTCCTTTATAACATAAATTCCAAAGTTCTTGTCACCATGTGCTTTCTACTTATATTAATGGATTGGCACAAAAATTCCTTAAGGGAGAAATTACAAAACAATACTGTAAGTTTTGCTTAGATTTTTTTGGAAAAGCAAGTAGCTTTAAATGTTTAAAGTAAGATTTGATCAGTGTTTTCTTGTAAGGAGAATGTAGGAACATCATATTGTTTGAGCTCTGGGTTGCAATAAATTTTATATTAAAAAATAATATTAGATGATTGCATTACAGAGAAATATCACCAAATGATGAATGCTTTTTAGAAGCTTTTATTCCAGAAAAAATCGAGTATTGTGACTTTAGTCAAAGGTAGATGACTTAAAGATAGCTCAGCTGAGGAAAGAGCTGAGCCGAGAAAGTGTGTGTGTCTGAAAGCTTCATTTTCTGTGCATATCAATATAAACATTGATCATTAATATTATCATTCCTGTGAAATATAAACCAATAATTTAATATTTTTAATATTATAATTCATTATTGTATCTGAGTGCCTTTTTGCACGGGACAACTACATTTCCTGAAGGCCTGAACCTTTGGACTGAAGTATGCCTCTCTGTCTCCGTAGCTCTCCATATATGTCCAAACTTCTATGAAGTGTTTTTAGGATAAACTCAGCCATGAATATACTGTCTGAAATTACCTTTACTCTTGAATGAAAATATGGCAGTGATGGTAATATTTTTTATGAAAACAAACATCTCTTGGTCAGTGCAATGCAGCTGTCATGGCTTAACCTCAGTATGCAGCTAAGCCCCACAGAGCGGCTCACTCAGTTCCCCCCAGTGGGAATTAGGAGAGAATAAGAAGGGTACAAGTAATAAAACTCGTGGGCTCAGATAAAGACAGTTCAGTAAATAAAAAAAAAAAAATAAAAATAAAAATCAAAGCACCAAAATATTAACATATTTTCTGCTGAATACAAATAATAGCAATTTTCCATCATAATAGAAACAGAAAATTACATAAAGATATGTAAAGCAGTAGACATCAAACCTCATTTTGATTTGACATGGCATGAAAGAAGCCTGGTTTTGCTTTGATAACTTTATCTATCTATCTATCTATCTATCTATCTATCTATCTATCTATCTATTTATGTTTTGTACGGTAGTGTCCTTAATTAATTTCTACTCTTCCTTAATACTGTTGTTAGTATTTTTTGGTGAAGAGGAACATTGCACTGGTCTGTGCTTCCCAGGCTCGTAACATTCAAAGACACCGATTCTGGGAGATGTCCTGAGAACTGTGGTGCTGCTATTTCCTCTCTCTCTTCTGCTCTAACACATTCCAGGAAAAGAGCCATGAAAAGATATACCTTGAAAAGGCTGAATGTCTTGTGCAATGATGAGTGTCTCCTTGCCTGACACTTTCTGCCAATAGATGATGAGTGTTGCCCTCACAAGTAGGTGCCTCTGCTGCAATCTTCAGGTAACATGAAAATTGCTCTCAGCAATTCAAAAAATAATTGTCACTTCCTTCCTTCTTGCAAAAAAGTTGAAGGAAACAAGAAACGCTCACAAGGAAAAAGGCAAAAAGTAGTGATAGGCTGATTTAGCAAGTAACATAATGTAGCAACAAACTTTTAATTGAGACTGATTTAATTGTCCAATTAATTCAAGACCAATTTTTGATAAAAGCAACTTTTCTAAAAAAAAAAAGTGAGACATTCTGCCTTCCATCAAAGTCAGTATTATAATTTTTTCTCTGTTGACAAATAATGGTTATATTGACGTGCCATGTCATGTAACTGACAGTGAAATAATAATGTCTTATGATTTTATAAAAAACATAATTGAAAGATGTGTGAAAGATGCCTTATAGCATTGCAGCTGAGCTCAAACCTAGGTATTTGGTGAAAGCTTAGTCCAGGCTATAAGCTCATTTCCAAGGACAGGGAAAAGCCCCTGAAGTCCTTTTTTTCCAGCATCTTTATGATTGATCTGGCAAGACACATTTCTTCTGCTAGCCATATTTTCAAAGCTACATACTTAAACAATATAAACATGCAGATGACACCAAGCTGTAGACAGTGTCAATGACCAGGATGCTTCCATGATTAATTCCACACACACAGAGCTATGAAGGGTGAGCAGTAGTTAGAATATCTGTAGCTAAAGCAGCATTCATTATGATGGTCTCACAAGCCAGACACAGTGCCAATGCACATAAAGATGCCTTCAGCTTGTGCCAGATTAGACACCTGTAGCAGTCTGCAGGGTCAGTCTTTGTAGGGGTACATGAGGCTGGGCCCTGTGTGGGAAGTCAGTGAAGTATGAAATAAAGTATGAATGTGGGAGAAGGACCTTGTGTTAATAGTAGCAGTTGAGATGCAGGGTAAAGTAATAAGTGTCTTGCCATGTGGGTACCCAGGCTCATGTAGCTGAATGTCACTGTGTCAGTTTGTATACATCTTCTGTGATGGGCTTTGTTGACAGAAGCAGATATTATCTTTGTGCAGTGGGAGAAGAGATAATTTTTTGATTGCTATCAGGATAAGGACAGATACCTCAGTGGAGTGCTGCTCCAGTATTTGTGAGAGATACGATGACATTAACATGAAGCCAGGTTGATACAGATGTTTTCCCACATTTATGCCATTTTCTTTGGATGTAGCTACGATGACAGTGGTTGTATCAGGCAAGCCAATGGAAAAGGTGGAGATTAGATTCTGATGGAACATTTCTGTACTGTACAGTCCAGTAACATCCTCATGCAGTGTGTGCAGTGCTGCATTGTCAGAGAAACACACAATCCAGGGAGACTCTGTGGGTGTTTAAAACTTGTGGGCTGAGGTCAGCTCAATGGCTGCCCTCGGAGCAGATGAATCTCATTTGCTGTGAACTAGGGCAGTGCTTAGATTCTCTTCAAGCTGACTTTGTGGCTGGGAAGTTACACATTGACATAAAGTGTATGATTTCAAATTATACACATTGTGAAAATTACAGCTGTAATAGATGAGACTTGCCTGAGTCAGCTTTATCTCCACCATCTGACCCTGCATGTGAGTTTCTTGCCCCATAGTGACTAGCTACAGGGTGAGGTGTAGCCTTTGACACTCAGGTGGAAGCTGAAAAGCAAAATGAGGAGGTTTTGACTGAAATACACCCATTTATGACAGGCTCTTTTATAGCACTCATGGAAGCATTTACATCAAAATTATAATTTGATTTCTCCATCATCTTTACATCTCTTATACGAGTCAGAATAATATTAAACAAGACTTCAAAAGGAATGTTTCCAGGAAAGATTTAAATGCCAGAAAGAGACATTTCATTTGAGGAAAAAAAACCACAATCTCAACACCACCACCCCCCACCCCCAAAGAATTTCTCAATTACTTCCACCAGCCCCTTCTGATAATTTA
>JANHGL010010707.1:0-17979 GCA_024611195.1 Ceyx melanurus | reverse complement strand
CCAAACGGAATGGTTCCCGGAAAGATTTAAAAGCAAAAAAAGACACTTCCTTTGAGGAAAAAAACCCCCAAACTCCCCCCCCCCCCCCCCCCCCCCCCATGATTTTCTGCATTAATATTAATTCCATGAGCCCATTATGATATTTTATCTATATATCACATGGGTCATAGCATATGCTTTGATCAAGATTGTACCTTGTGTTTGAGATCCAGTTTATGTTATAGCAAGCAAACTCTTTTTTTGATTAAGGTCTCTAGGCAAAAGCAAATCTCTATTTGAATTACAGCTACTTACATTCCTTAGCCATTAAAATTGTAAGTAGTAATTCTTATAATTAAGATGTACTTCATTTCATAAGAATTACAAATAATAGAGGCTTCACTGCATGAAGATTTTTTTTTTTTTTGAGTCTTCAGTATTTTTCAACTTAAATATTTCCCCTTTTTATATTTCAGGTGCTTTTAGATGTCTGCTTAGCTTTTAACTAAGCTTCTTAAGACTGTTAAAAACTAAGTGTACTACAACCGTGTGGCACAATCTGCTGCTTTTTGTTTAGTGAAAAATATCCTGACATTCATATTTTTTAACCATCTGTACAACATACCTAAGAACTGGTGTTCTTTTCTGATTTCCCCATCCTTTCTTTCACTTCCCTTAGCAAATTACTTTTTAATTGTTTAAACATTATTGAATAATACACAGTATTAATCTTGTAAATTTACGTTATTTTTTTTTATATTTTGTTTGCAATCTGGCTTCAAAAAATCTTAATTTTAATGACATATATAACTCCCTTCATACTGTCAGAATAGCAAACTCATTTTAATGACTCTAAGTCTATTGTAAGTTCAAGAGTAACAACTTATTTTTTATTTTGATAATATAATTTTAAGATAGTGACAGCCATGCATGTACTACATAACCAAAGTTATTTTTATTATTTAATGGTATTTATTTTTTGTAATCCAGTGTTTTGAAGTTTTTTTTTGCATGCATCAATTACTTAAATGTTGGAGTTATATCAGCAACACATTTTTGATGTTACTTTTGCTTCCAACACCAGAGTTCTTATCTTATTCATCTTTCCTCATGAAAGATGGAACTCATCCTGTTCATGTTTCTTTTGAAGTCTAGCATGTTTAAATCTGTGGTAGGTACATGCAGCAGAAGCTAATAAACAAGCAATAAAGGCAGCATTGCAATTTTTGAACCAAGTCCTAGATCCACCGCTTTGGATAAATGCCACAGACCAAAAGCCAAATGCCACACACCAAGAGCCAGGTGGTAGCTTAATATTATTATGGACAAAACCACCCTCAGAATAAACTTGATCTTTTGAGCGTTAAAATATTATCATATTCACAAATTGGAGCATACTTATTGATTGAAAGTCTGGCTACTCTACCAGGAGACAGTTAATTCTTAACTCTTAGGTTATAATTTCAAACTCTTTTATTAATTTCATTGTGGCTTGTAACAGCTTGCACTGGAATCCTGAAACTTCTTAAAAACTGGTACACAAGTTTGTATTCTATTGAGCAGCTGGGGCCAAGGCAGCCAGAGGGTCTGTGCATCATCTGCAGTATTGAGGCTCATTCCCCTTCCCTCATTTCTTCCTTTCCTGATGCAGAACATTTATACTGTATGGGGCAGAACAGTGCATCTTTCTGTGAGGTCCCTGTCTGAGCTGAAAGCTTCTGTGTTGGTGCACATGTTCCCTACAGGAACATCACAGTTTCGACCTTTTTTCTTCCAGGAAATCAACTGTGATGGAAAGTTCTGTAACCCCTCAGTCCTTCACCTCCTCTTTGTCTAAGCGGTCAAAGGAAGACTTCTACAAACCTGTCTTGTGTTTGCATTATCCAGCTCGGTTCTGCTGCCATGGTCCTTACTTTTCCAGTCCATTACCATCCAAAAAATGACCACAACCACTTTATCTGAAAACACAGGAGCTACTTAGATGCACCAATGAGTAAAATAGACACCCCACTTGATCTCAGCTCTAAAGAAAAACTCATTCACTAGTGACCCATTCACTATTCCCACTCCCTTAGGTTTTCCTCTGACCAGCCATTCCCTGTCCACTACTTTAGCACAAGATTGTTCATGTTTCTATTTTTTGTTTCCCACCCTTTCTCCATATTTAATTTCCTTCTGTCAGATTCCTATAGTGACAAGTACTACTGCTAAAAATTTAATATTCCATCTGAAAATAGTACTGGGAGCTGGGTATTATCCATGTCTCTTCAAGTCAGCTGAAAGACCCCTATATACCTCAGTAGAAGTGTGAGAAATAACTCTAATTGCATTTCAATAAACCAATGTTATTATTATTTAAACCACATAATACACGCTATTGATATTAATATAATTTTTGTTTATGCTTAAAATGGAACATGTGAATTTCATCCATGGAATTACAAGTCTAGAACAGTTACGATGTCTAAGACTTTTAAGCCTGTTATTTTTTATTTATAAAGCATTTTGTATAGCAATAAAAGCAGGCCAAAAAAGTAGCTATAGCTGGTATAACGTAGAGGACACAACTGAGACGAAAAAGTGTAAATAAGCTTGCATCAGAGCAAATCTTATCTATGACTTCTTTCAGCTAGAAACAACTCTTGAATAATCCCAAACACACTAATGGATAGTGCTAGTGAAATGGAAAAACAAAAATACAATAGATTTAAATGGTGAGGTCTTAGAAACACATCACTGTTTGTGAAAGGTTTAGCTCCATTACTCTAGCGTTTGAAAGTAACAACTACATTTTCTTGTGTTTAACTCAAATAGCCATTTAACATCAGTAAAGATACACAGGCTTAAAGGAATAACTTGGTTCTAGCTTTTATCC
The DNA here is from genome assembly GCA_024611195.1 of Ceyx melanurus. Lineage (NCBI taxonomy): Eukaryota > Metazoa > Chordata > Aves > Coraciiformes > Alcedinidae > Ceyx > Ceyx melanurus. The sequence goes on along the minus strand of JANHGL010010707.1, from coordinate 15,125 downwards.
AGAAATAATAAAGAAATAAATAATGCAACTCCTATTCAATGTGTTCCCTTTGTCTCAGCTAATGAGGAAACAAAAGCTTTGATGCAGAACAATAAGTTCTTCTTGAATGAGAGTAGTTTGCACTGCACTTGTTCATGGATGACCAGAGAAAATTTCCATGTGCCAATGTAAAAAATATACTGAACAAAGCCAAATGTTAGACAAACTCTTTCCCCATATTTTGCAATTCATTTCAAGGATAATTATCACTGTTTGACTTAAACACAATAAATAATTTAGAAGTATATTTTCACTGTAACATTTATAAGATTGATTTATATTTGTGATTATAAAGGTTAACTCCAAGAAATGCCTTTATAAAGTACTATTTAGTTAAATTATAGTAGACTTTCTGTATTATTAATGAAATATAAGCAAAAGATCAATTAAAATGTAATTAATCGTATCTATTTTGGCTATACAAAAATGTCCCATAATTCAGAGTTATTTTGTAAAGTTAAATACTCTAAATTTCTCACCTAAAATGCAATAAATTCAGTTGATCTAGGACTGTCTTATTTTCTAGCATGTTAGAGTCTTAGTCCTTATTTCAATTTTGCAAAATTATATTATTTTTTAAATTATGTAAATGCAACTCTTTACCTGAATTTCAATTAATGTTAAATAGAACTATTATCTCACCTTATGCTGGTAAAAGAAACATAAAGGCAGACTATTCACAAGTGAACAAGCAAAACATGTCTCTGAGAAACCATTTTACTCAAGTACATTGTCAAAAGTGAAGTGGGGACTTTAATAGGACTTAGATGATGAACTACTCTTTATGCTTTTGAGCATTTACTTCTAGGAAACTCATTTCTGCACGATTGGACAGCATATCTTCAAGAGGCAAAATATTCGAAGTGGAACAGCAAAGGAAATGGAAAACTTGCTGGCAATAATCATTAACATTTTCTTCTGAATTTTCATCACTAGGGCCACATGCCAAGGGCCTCTTACTGTTTTTCTATCTTGAGTTTTAGGTGGTCCTGTTATAAAGTATGCAGATACTCTGCCTTCCAAATAATTATTCATGAAATACATTTCTCCCTTTATAATTCAGTAGGGATGGGATGTGAACGCCCTTGGGGACAGGGAAATAATTCTAAATAAGGTGTCTGATTATCCTTCTATGTTCTGTACATAAGTAAATTGACCATAGCTAATTCCGTTTTCACATGGTTGGCAAGAGGGTGAGTGTTTTGAACCAATACGTTAAATTTTCCACTTCATAAACTGGAAGCCTGCCTGGTGCAGCTGGTTGTGCCAGCTGGCTGATCTTCAGCATAGGGCATGTGTTCACTCTTTGTCTCATGGCATTGAATTAGCCAACTGTGTGTTGTCCCCTTTAGAGGCAAAATGAGTGAGTGTGATTAAAGGAACTGCTTTATTTCACTGATCTTCACCTCAAAAGCAGACAGAAAGCCCATGCCATATGAAAAATATCTGCCCTTGGTTACGCTGTTGGTTATCAGTCCAATTAAAACTGAATTATGAAGAAACATCCAAAGTTTTGGTGACCCACTCTATTTGTTTTTCATTCTTGTGAGAATGTGAATCTCTATATACGTCACAAATGAAAATGAGTACCATAATTTGAATCCTCAACTATTTACTTAATAATAGTGAAAGATAGGAAATTCCACTACTTTTTTTTCGGTGTGAGGGTGTCTAAGTGCTGTAATAGGTTTCTCAGACAGGTTGTAGAGTCTTCATCCTTGGAGATACTCAAAACCCAACTAGATGTGACCCTTAGCAACCTGCTGTAGTTGACCTTGCTTGAGCAGAGGTCTTGAATTTAACCATCTCCAAGGTCTCTTCTAATCTCAACCCTTCTGTGCTTCTGTGGTTCTGTGATATTGAACAAGATTTCAGTAAGGAGAAAGGGGAAATAATCAATTTTAACTGGTATTTAAAGTATTTTTTTTTGGTTGTTACTTTTGTGGTTTTCTGTCTCAGAAAATGCTAGTAGCTTTAATCTGAGCTGTCCATGGCAACGTTAATGTTCCTAAAACAGGACATTGCAATACCTCATTTTTTAGATAGATCTGGCTTTCCATGGACCATCTTCACAGAAAACTTTCTATATACCAGGGATTCTGTAGAATATCAGAAAAACAGAAATATATTTAATTTTTTATTCTTATGAATATTTATGTTATATATTTTAGACTCTAAATGATGTTCTGTTAATTGAATTTTCTAGGAAAATGAACTACAGGTTGTAATGAGTTTATAAATATTTTATTGACCAAAATTAAATAGGTGTCTTAAAGGCTAGTATTCTTTATACTGCTTAGTTTAGAGCTTTCCATGAATTAAATATACAAAGCATGGTGTGGGCAGACTGGCCTATAAGAAGTAAGCTCTTATGTTCCCCAGAGGATTGCTTTGTACCTTAATAAAAGCCACTTCTAATTGTATTTTCTCAGTATCAAAGTTTTCATATTGGCTGAAAGAAGTGTTTATGCCCGTACAGAAATGGCATAAGATAGAATGAGAAGATAGTGAGTGCTCAAGTAGGGATGAATAATAGTTATCAAGAGACTAAGTGGCATCATCAGATATGTGCATGTATGAGGCACCAACTGTTTAACAGCATGCTCTGATTAGGTGCTGTCATCTCAAGCTCTTACACAAATAGATGCTAAGGAGAATGGAATCACTTGGCAATCCTTCCCTTGGTGTTAGCCAGCAATGACAGAGCCAGTGCTCCAGCTACTGGGGCAGACTGTTTCTTAAAGGCATGAAGCTAGGCTCAGAGGTAGGGTAGTTGGCAGAGTTACTTCTCTAATTATTCTGATCCACAACTGAGACTTTCCAATCATCTCTGCAAGAGTGGTTTTGGATTGGTTCTGGTGCATGATACCCATGGTAGAGTACAAGAATCCATAGCAGGCTCCCTGTTGCTGCTGCACACCATTAACACATCATTAATGAAAAACCAACAATGCAAAAGAAAAAAAGTCAGCTTTACTATGTTGAGGAGTAGCAGAAGAAAGACACAATTTGTGAAGCTGCAGTCTATGGGTCATGATCTGAAGCATCTGCAGTGTGCCAGGATGCCTTCTGAGATATGTACTGGCAAACCTAATCAACCCTTGGCTTGGAGATGGTCCTGTGTTGATGCAAAATTTAGGGACTTGTAATTTTTTCCTATTTGTGATCACTTGCATGTCATCCATGAGTCAGCTCTGGGGCCAAAGTGCAATTATTCAGGACATTAGGGTATGAAGGGTGTGGAGACCCACCTTATGGTAACCCCCTCCTACAACAATTCTTTTGAACAATACAATCTAGGCATTGCTGATAATATAGAAGCAGTTTTCCTGTGGAATTTCAGAGCTTTTCTTTTTTCCTTTTTTTTTTTTTTTCTTTTTAAATCTTTAAAGATAAGAAGAGATATATAAAAGGAATGTTTCACTAGTCATTTGTCCCCATATATTGAAGAGTAATTAAATCGTAGCTAGAGTTTTTGCGAGTCTGATGATGAAATATCCTTTATTTAATAAAAAAAAATGATTTTGTGCTTTTGAACTGCAACTCAGAGTAAAAGAGGAACATTAAGAATCTACTTTGAATTTTAAAGTTCAAGATGTTCCTGGAAAGCTGCTCCATATGTTTCTTTGCTAATGGAGGAAGGATGATTGGTGGCAGTCAGTTTATACATAAGCTGGTGATGTATATTAGTGTTGATGCCAACACATCAGACCATGGTAAGTTTTCACTGGCTAGATGATTAGCACGTTGCTTATTTTGCTTGCCTCAGGAGGCAGAGGAAGAGAGATTCACTCTGAAAAATCAGCACAGCAGTTTTGAGGAGGAACATTAAACAATTTAAACCGGCACTGCCTTCTAGCAATTTAGTTGCTTCCCTGCTGCAATATCTCCCAGCACTTTCTAAATATTGTATGAGGTACTTAAAGGTGAGGACACAGCTGTTATGAATATCCATATCCATGAATCATTATTAATGACACTGCTTACTGACAGAGTTCTCTGGGTGACTATTGTGCCTGCCTCAAATGGGACTGACAATCCCTTTAAAAATGCATCAGTTCTTTTCACTCTTTACATTGCGTAGGCTTATCAAACATTATTAACCCTATTACTTCTCAGACAGACGGTAATAAATGCTCTAGCACTTTTTCACTCTCCTGGGGCTGCTGCAAAATCTACTTTTGCAAAGAGTGACTGAAACATATCTTTCAAATTAGAAGGTTAAGAAAGTAAGAAAGATACCTGGAAATGTACCTTGTCCTCAGCTCCAGAGTAATCACCTTTATAGCACGCTTTACAGTTGGTAATGCTCTATAATACCTTTATATTTACTTGCTGATATCCTCATAAACCCCATAGTGCTGTCATGGGCTGGATTTCACAAGGAAGGATGTCATAAGATTGACAGTAAGAACATAGTGTGTCTCTCCAATCTTGTGGAAACTAACAGAATCTGGACATTTTCTAGGAAAGACTTCCTGAGTGGATTATAATGACGATACCTAAGATTAAAAAAAATAAATATATGAAATATTTCTCCTTTGTTACAGAAATTTTGTTTCTTTGGAGATTTCAGGCTTGCTCAGATTATATGGAATAAAATGTTTGGAGGTTTATTGAAAGTTTAAACTCCTTAAATTTTCATGGTGGTCAAAAAGGGTTTTACTATGAAAAGGTTTTTGTGTAGTACTGGGGAGTACACAAAATTGATCTGATGACAAAGAATTCATTGCAGGCAGAGTGAAAGGTACTTCGGTTGATATTTCATATTCCACCATTATCAGTTTCCCTTAAACTCCTACCATGTAATTAACATTTAACATGTTTAGAATCTGGTTCAGACTGTTAGACAGTTTAATACTTAGGTATGTAGCACTTCTATATTTAGAAGTCACTCTGCTGTTTCTCAGATCTGGTCTTTTATATTGGCTTGAGTAGTGTATCTTGTGATTTTATAAAGAACTAAGGTCCTTTCCCAGAGCTAGTAATTCCTTTTCCTTTCTCATCTAGAGGAGAATAAAAGCTCTTCATGCAATTAGCTAATTGTTCACATCATTACAAAATGTGTGAAGGGCTATTTTCTGAGCAAGAAGAGTTTATCTTTCAGTCTCACACAGATGCTCTGTTATGGACATTTTAAGCTACAATAACCCAGTAGAACATACCTTTTCTAGTCAGGAAGGATTTGAAAAAGTATTGATGACTGTAATGTCAGAGTCTTATGGGGAATTAAGGTAGAATGTAATTAATAACTGGGACCTAGAATAGCATACAAACAAAAAGAAGGATTTTATGTACAAACAAAAAGAGGACTCTATGTAGTAGAATAGGAGGCTGATAGAAAGCACTTTGTTTTGTTTTGTTTTGTTTTTTCCCTGGCTATTATAAAAGACATGAAATACTCATGGTACCCGTACTATACCCAGATCCTGATGCTTTCATTGTCAGTGCCAAAGCAAAAACCAAATAAACAAAAAATCAAAACAAGCACAAAAACCTCACAAACCCTTGTTTTTTCAACCTGTTTTCAATCAATTGTTCTCAAAATGAACTAGCTGGGTTCTCAAGAGTATTGTTTCCCTCTATACAGAAATTTCTCTGTCTTCTTTTCCAAAAGTACTGGAGAATTCTACCAAAAATAGCTGAATTTGAATGTACAAGGAAATAAAATATTTGTGTTTTATTTATATAGGTATTTTAGATTTATAGTTAGGTTGTTTTTTTAATAATATAACATAATATAGGTATTGTAATTCTGGCTGGAGGAAAGGAAATCTAACCTCCTCTGACACTTATTGTGTGAAAAATAAAAATATTGTGACATTTATGCAACTTCATGCAGAATCATGCATATTTTGATATTTTGAAAAATTGACAAGTGATCCCTATTAAAATACTTGTGAGACTATGTGTTGATTCAAAAGATAGATGTATTGCAGTATATATTGTTCTGTCCTCTTTGAAGATCTTTGTTCTTTTGCGTATTGACAAACCATATTTACCTTTTTTCTACTGGAGCAATATTTTCCTCAGAAAACTGTATTTTCTTAGCACCAAATAGAATTCCAAATTTTGTTAATACTGCTATATTCAGAAAATTCTAATTTAAAGCTTAAAACCTCCTACTATCACTAGTTTTTACTTCTACAGAATATGAACAAAATGTTAATCTTTTCATTAAATCTATTTTTGATACATCTAATTCTTCAGTTATGAGAATGTCCCTGCTATCTTTAAACTTTATCATTTGAAATGAGTTCTAAACAGTGAGTTTGCTGACATTGTGCTATTATGCTGGATATCTGCTCACAGACCAAATTGGAGACTTAACCATGTTCTGACAGATTCCTATGGGGGATGACCCAAAACACATCTGAAGATTCCATGTGTATAATCATGCACAGTCAAAGAAAAGAAGGTGATTCTCTACAGATTTTTTAGAAAGAAAGATTCCAATTTAACAAAAATTTTGGGGGCCAAGTAGTTTCCACATACATGCAGGAAGCTTTTCATTATGGACATTGTCTTTCAGAAGCATAGACCTTATAGTATCCTTCCAGTACCTGAAGGAGGCCTACAGGAAAGCTAGGGAAAGCCTGTTTAAAAGGGCATTTTGCAATAGGATGAGTGGCAGTGGTTTTTAACTACAGAAGGGTACATTTAGACAGGACATGGAGAAGAAGTTCTTTGCTCTGAGGGTGGTGGAACACTGAACAAGTTGCCCAGGGATGTGGTGGAGGTCCCATCCATGGAGACATTCAAGGTCAGGCCTGATACTCTGAACAAGCTGCTCTAGTTGAAGATGTCCCTGCTCACTGCAGGACTAGATGACTTCTAGAGGTCCATTCCAACCCCATATGATTTTATAATTCTATGTTTTAGAATTTTATAAACATAAAGCAAATTGGCTTTCTATGATTCCATATGTGAATATGTTTGTAGATCTTCCCTTGTCCCCAGACAAACACAGAAGTTGGAACTGGTGAAAATTATAAAACCCTGAATTTTTAGAAGTGTATTATACAAAGTTACTGTTGTGACTGAGGACTGTCCTATGAACAAAAAGGTTCTGGTGAGATCTTAATTAGTTCTATTGGTTTGGAAATATAACAGAAAATAAACATTGGATTTTTTTTTCAGGTTTAGATTTTTCATCTTTTGCAGGTGAAAGGTTATAAATCACAGTCAGAGTCCAAGGTGTTTTGAGAGCTGTAAAGTAAAATGATAACTTGCTCTATGTACAATTTTTCCCAAATGACTAATACATGTATGATCACATAATGGTTGGAAGAAATTCAGATTTAATGCTTTATCCTTTTACCTGTAACAGAGCACTTCATGAATTCCTAAGGGAACACCATCACTTTACAAATCATATCTTTGGGCTATTTCTATTAATTCATACTGGCATTTATTTCCACATTTGCATTAGCTGCTTGAAATTTGAGAAAATAGCTCCTCTGTACTAGGGGTGTCATTCTGGAAAAGGATGTAGGAGTATCTTAGGTAGACAACAAGGAGGAACTATAGGGAGAACAGAGTATGGCTACTGATGATGGTGTAAGACTGGAAAAGCCATTTCCCAGTCTCCCACTGGGATTTGCTCTTGTCACATTTTCAAAGTTTAAAGTTACTCTTCCTGTCTGCCTCAAACTGTGTTTAAAATAGATTTTACAGAAAAGATCACATTACAGCAAAGAAACTGTGCAATTGATTATGTTTTCCTGAGTCTGCTCAGATATTTTTCCCTAACTGTGAATGTCAGTTAGTGCAGGGCAGCAGCTGTTCCAGAAATCTGTAAACCCCCATGTCTGTGACCTCGAGCTCTCCAACTGGCAGCTCATTCCAGAGGAGGCACAAGGTCCCTGTCCCCATGGCATCACACTTGCAGGGCCAAGATTAGACCAGCAGACCTTGGGAGGCTGGCCACTCAGTAAGCTGGCACAAAAACCAGCATCAGCCCATCCGAGCTTTTGCTGTTTGTCAAGAGAGACAGCAGTGATAGAGCAGCCAAGTTCTGCTGCGTCATCATTTCCTGGTGTAAACCTACTCTGTTCAAAAGTTCACCATTTACCTTCAGTTTTTCTAATGCACTTCAATTTTAGCCCAGTAATTTAGTCTTATGTCTCTATTACATTTTTTTTTTTTTTTGTAGACTTCCAAATTAAATCAAGTTGAAATGTGAATATGTTTTTATTAGGGACTAGAAGCTATCTAATTAACTTTTAAGGCCCTTGTTTTTCTAATGTTGTTATAGTCTAGGTAACTTGTATTTTGCCACTTCTTAACACTTGTATATTATTTTATTGAATTATTATTCTTTTTTATTCCTTAGTAAACCTTATCAACTAAAATTACAAGTCTTTACAGTATTTTTTCTCTCTTACCTGCATTATGAAAGCTAAAATTATAAATGACAAGACATTTGCAGAACAGGGGGAAAAAGTTAATAGTCTTTGCAGAGGTTCCCACATCCCTTTCAGAAGCTACTATTAATGTCACCATGTATAATAACTGTCAGTGTTCCTCTCTTTAGTAAATTGTTTGCATGTTTTTGATGACTTTTTTACTGCTTAGCCTGGGGTTACTACTCAATTAATTCTCTGTCCACAAGGGGAGATATTAAAGCTTGAGCATCCGTCTCACACCCAATGAGTCAATAATAATGTCTGAATAACAAAAAACTTTTTTTTTTTTTTATCATGACTCCGTTTCCTTCTTCCTTTGTCTGATTCAAGATTGTAGGTTCTGTTTTTAAGAGAGAAGCCTATTTCCTTTCAGACATTATTATGATTCTGTGTATATGTAGAAAATGTGTTCCATTCCTAAACTGTGTGGTATTAAGACTTCTGTGTTTTGTGAACCCTCTAATTTGACATTGAGAATATCACAATTTATTGAACTGTCTGATTTCACAACTAACAAAACCAAAATCAAATTATGTCAGAGTCCTACCAAAATAATCATAAAAAGAATAGCTGAAAGAACCAGTGGACAGAACAGAAGCTATAAAGCTGAAGTGTCATAAAAATAGAGAAAATGAAAGGAAAATAAAGGACATAGGTGAAACAGTGATATAATAAAAAATGAGTAATAGAGACTCAAAAGAGAAGCACACATAAACAAAATCACATATAAGTACCTGTAAAAATGTATAATAAACACAGGGTAGGATAAGCTGACAAAATACCTCCATACCTATTTACCTATTGACCTTGTCAAGTTACTTCACTATTCAGCATTTACTCACATTTACCATAGAATCACAGAGTCATAGAATTGTTTAAGCTAAAAAAGACCTTTAAGATCACTGAGTACATTGACCTATCACTGCCAAGTCCACCACTAAACCATGTCCCTCAGCAACACCTCTACACAGCTTTCATATACCTTCAAGATGGTGACACAACCACCCTGGACATCCTCTTGCAATGCTTTACCACCCTTTCTGTGAAGGATTTCTTCCCAATGTACAACCTAAACCTTCCTGTGTGAGAGTTTTTCCTCTTCTCCTATCATTTGTTACTTAAGACAAGAGCCCATCAGCCACCTTACTCCACCATCCTTTCAGGGAGCTGAAGCCAGGATGCTGTTGACCTTCTTGGCCACCTGGGCACTCTGCTGGCTCATATTCAATCAGCTGTTGACCAACAACCCCAGGTCCTTTTCCTCTGGGTGACCCAAGAGCAGAACCTGTCACTTGGCCTTGTCAAACCTTATACATCTGGCCTCAGCGCATCAATCCAGCCTGTCCAGATCCCTCTGCAGAGCCTCTCTACCTTCAAGCAGATCGACACTCCTGCCCAATTTGGTGCCATCTGCAAACTTATTGAGAGTGCAGTCGATCCCCTTATTCAATGTAATATTGTGTCACTGGAAAATAAATGTTTAAGCATGAAGCAACCATTGCATAAATGTAAAGGCTGATTTGGATCTAAACCTAAAAAAAAAAAGGTTCATTCAATACACCACTAATAATTTCATAATGATTAGCCTGAATGTTGTGCCTTGCTACCAGCTTGATCTCCTTGTCTTTAGAAAGGGGAATATTGTCAACACAATTTTAAGTTTTATACCTTTACAGAAAAAAAGTTAATATTAAGCCATAAGAATTTACATCTGTATTTCTCATGCAGAGGCTTTTCCTTTGGAGTCACAAATTTTTCACCTTATTATCACAATAAGAATGTGTTTTCTAGTGTCTATCTTTTGAGGGGCTCAAGAGTTTATTTGTATAGACCTGATTCTCATGCTAAATGCTCAGCACTTTTAGAGTTAAAGCAACAATGTCTTTACTCTTTTACTCATTATTCATTAATTGAAAATTAATGCAAGATCCTTAAACATTCTGATTCTGTAATTTCTCATATTTAGTATGTGCTGCAGAGCAGGTTGTACAGATGCAGCCAGGATGAATGTTAGGTGTGCCCTCAGGCTGACTAGTTAATCTAGTTAAGAGCCTGTTTCAATAGATGTGTCTGAACCCTGTTGTATACAGCAGGACAATACTTCTTTTTTATTGTGCTGCTCTTGGGTATATCATATTGGGAGGACTCTGGGTGATATGTTGAGACTAGTGTTTGATGAATCATAAAAACTGGGCTGAAATACTTTAGAAAAACAGTGTATTCAATATATTTTATCTCTTTATATAACTCACACACTATTTGCAGGCATATTTTCACATTAAACTAACATTTAATGACCCTGGAAGCAGAAGTCCTGATTTGTTTCAGTAAATAACTGGTTTAGTATACCTGACAGCTAATCTCTACATTCTTCTCTCCTCTCCCCCAACTTTCTGCTGCAGTGGACCTTCAAAGTAGAAAGGTTTTTGTTCAGTAGCTTTGATAATTTGTCCAATATCCCTTGTTCAGTACAAATCAGTGCAGGGCACTTTCACATAATAATTTATAACCTCATGGATAGAGGCAGCTCTACCACTATTAATTTAAATACAGGTCTTAGATTCCACCTTTTGATTTTAAAAAGATTAAGTTTAGTTTTTATCTGGTTTGGCCTATAGTAGTTAATGTGTCTGAATAGTGTTCAATGGATTAAGAAGCAATGAGCTGAATTTCTGAGTACTATTTTTGTTGGAACCAGCTTTCTGCTCCTGGTTTTAATCTAAATCATTGCCAGTAACATTAGGTGTCATGGTCCCATGTGGGTTTCATCTGAACAAGCTTTAAAGATGTTTGGATAAATGCATTTCTGATAATTAAAATAAAACCCATCAGCATTGTTCCATGGTAGTCTTAAAATTAATAAGGAATCACTAATATTTGAAACATTTTTTCCCCTTCCAGCCCCTAATAATTTATACCAAGGCTATGGAAAGTAGCACATTCTTAGGAAAAAAAAAACAAAAAACAACAACCTTGTTAAATGTGAGACATCTCTATGGTCAAATATTGTTTTGGAGTATTTCATGTCAACATTTTATGCTTCTAGATTGACATAAGATGGCAAGAGCCTAAATGAGAAGCTTGACAGTTTTCAAAGAATAAATGTGCCAACTTTCAGAATTTATTTTAGATCACTTACATTATATCTGAATATATGGATATAGGAATATCAGTCATCACTTTTTTTAAATTATAGAAAAATAATTTGTTATTGAATGATGTAATAAATTGAATATTTTACGTCATTCTGAGCTATAGTTAAATGTTAAGTACTTCTACTTTATTCTCCACATTAATATTAAGAATAAAACTTCCTCAGTGTCATTTTTGTTATCTGGTGATACGCTCTGTTTTAAAAAAAAATCTAGTCAGTTATTTTAAAACTTATAACTGTGATACAAGCCACACAACACAAATAAATAAATCAACCCCAATCAACAACAGAATACAACAAAACACCTAAACAAACCCAACCTCTAAGACTTGAAACATCTTTTGCAAGATGGATTTGGCAGTCCTAATAGTCCACACCTGTCTCAGATTTGACATCACTCTGAAACAAGTCTTTGGGAGCAGTATATCTTGCAGATCATCTGATACAGGATCTGAAAAAGTACCACTCGAAACTCAGTTCAAGCTCTATTAATTAGAAACATCTGCAAATAAAATTGTTAAAAAATAGATGAGTGCTGTTATAGAATCATAGAATAGTTTGGGCTGGATGGCATCATAAAAGGTCATCTACTCAAACCCTCCTGCCATGAGCAGGGACCTTATTAACTAGTTCAGGTGGCTTAGAACCCCATCCAGCCTTACCTCGAATGTTTTCAGGGTTGAGGTGTCAAATGTCTCTCTGGGTAACCCTCCCTGTAAAAAAATGTCTTCCTTATATACTGTCTAAATCTATTTATTTTTTTTTTAAAAACCATCACCCCTTGTCCTGTCCCAACAAACCCTGACGAATAGACTGTCCCCATCTTTCTTTTAGGCCTCTTTTAATTATTGAAAGGATAAAATAAGGTGTCCCTGGAGCCTTCTCCAGATGAAATGACCCTGACTCTCTCAACCTTTCCTCAAAGAAGAGGTATTCCAGCCCTCTGATCATTTTTATTCTTATGATCTTATTTGATATATTAAGATTCAATTTAATTTGGTAATGTGAAATTTCCTGTCAAATTTCATCAATTCCCCACTTTTACAGGGTGAAATAACTATAATGGTCACCTAGACTGAGTTTTCAAGGGAACACCAAAACCATCATGTCTTAAAATATAGGAATTCCCAGTTGAACTGAAACATGGTTTTATAAAGACATGCAATCTTGATCTAAATTTATACTACATATGGATTATCTTTGGCTTAGGTATTTTTCTTTTCATATATCACTGTATTTTTCCTCATCAAAACAAACATATTCAGTAAAACATAGTGGTCAAAATCAAACAAAAACTCCATAGCACTGAACAACAGCAATTATCCTGAAAAGACTAAAAGTCTGCATGTTCTCCTGTCAAAGCTTTGTTTGATGCTTGAGTAAAGAAATATTACTGTGTAAAGCTATGAAATAAAATTTTCCCAACTATATGCTTTAACAATTTTTTTTTCTTAATGTTGTATTTCTTTTTCTTGAATAGCATTTCAGTCTTTAGTAGTGAAGGTTAAACAAGATCAAACTTAATGATAACTTTTTGTCACAGTGAGTAGGGGCTATTAAGGTAGCTGTGGTTCCTGCCTGTGCACCAAAGACTGTTTTAACAGATTTTCTCATGCATACTCGCTGATGTCAGTGGAATTTGCAAAGGAGTTATATTCTTAATGCTAACTACAGTATTGAAAATTCAGCTCTTTTGTTCAGGTTTAAGAAAGGTTTTAAAGAAATATTATTTTATAGCATTTACCTATTAGTCTTATGTATTATTTACTTTCTGTAAGATGTGGATTGCCCATAAATTACTTAGTTCATATGAAATTTTTGTGAGTAAAGAAAGATAGAATAATAGAATCATAGAATGTTTAGGGCTGGAAGGGACCTCTCAGGGTCATCTAGTCCAGCCCCCCTGCAGTGAGCAGGGATACCCTCAACTAGACCAGGCTGCTCAGAGCCTTGTCCAACCTCACCTTGAATATCTCCAGGGATGGGGCCTCAACCACCTCCCTGGGGAGCCTACTGCACTGATCCATCACTCTCAAGGTAATGTACTTCTTCCTGATATATAGTCTGAATCTCCTCTTCTCTAATTTCAACCCATTACCCCTTGTCCTTTCACTAGAGGCCCTTGTAAACAGCCCCTCTCCAGCTTTCCTGTAGGCCCCCTTCAGGTACTGGAAGGTGGCTATAAGGTCTCTCTGGAGCCTTCTCTTCTCCAGGCTGAACAACCCCAGCTCCTTCAGCCTGTCCTCATAAGAGAGGGGTTTCAAACCCCTGATCATCTTTGTGGCCTCCTCTGGCCCACCCCATCAGGTCCATGTCTTTCCTGTGTTGAGGGCTCCAGAACTGGATGCAATACTCCAGGTGAGGTCTGACAAGAGCAGAGTAGAGGGGCAGAATCACTTCTCTCAATCTTCTGACCACACTTCCCTTGATGCAGCCCATCAAGATACTTTGACATGCTTTCATTTTTTTCTGTATAGACATACTGAACTCCCATCTTTTTCACTGGGCTAATTATCACACTTTTTAAGAAGCCAGCTATGAAAACTTTAGTATTTAAAACATAGTAAGATATTTTGTACCAAAAAATATATAGTTTGCCATAAATCATATGACAAATACTTGTATATTCCAGAATTAGTCTAATGAAGCTCTAACAATAACATCCTATTGTGTATATTACAGTATTTTATAAGTTTTAATACTAGGCATGCTGCTTTCAGAGCTTGGAGAAAATATAGCCCAGCAAATTAATTAGGACGTCTTTTTACTCAATATAAAAAAAAAAAGAAAAACAGAGGATTAAATATATATTAGTATTTAAGTAAAAGAAAACAATAATAATTATGAATATCATTATTATTTTCAAGCCATTTTCACTGTATTTGTGATCATGTTGGTTGACCTTAAGCACTGGTATTGTGGAAAAGATGCACAAAATAATATCCCCTCTTACTTTAAGAGAAACAGGCACATCTATAAGAAAGGCAAATTTTAAAAAACCTCAGTTGCTTCCAAAAAGATGTGAATCTTGTTTTTCAAAATATTTATTTCTTTGTAGGCATATTTTTATGTTGAAATTGAAAAGACATCTTTACTCAAATAATGTACCTTGTTGCTTTTTAAATGTAAACTTTCTTACACTCATCTTCAGCTAAGAAGACAAAGATAATCCAGAGGATCTAGTGAAGTCTTGTTTAAGCAGGCATTTTGTCTATAATTAGACTAAACCAACAAGACATATAACTATCAGAAATATTTTTCACTTAGTTGTCAAGTAAAACTTTTGTAATACTCCACTCAAATGCATTTTAAAGAGGTTTATCAGCCATACTAATATTACCTAGGATGACAAATCAAAAGTCTTGAAAGAAAAAATTAGAGAAAATAATGATGTTAAATATATTAAATGGATAAGCTATAATTTAATTTCATTTTTTTCATGTAAATATTTGTACCAAAGGCTTTTTTGTAAAAAAGTTCTTCGGTCCCCGAATTTACTTGACTCAAAAAAAAGATAAAATTCT
>JANHGL010010706.1:16979-56473 GCA_024611195.1 Ceyx melanurus | reverse complement strand
CAGTTATTGATCCAGGCTGGGTGAGTAGGCAGATTTCACAGCACAGCTGGGCAGTGCTCCCTGTCCTCTGCAGCTACCCAGCCTTGGCCCGGCCGGGGGAGGTTCAGACTGAAGTCAGGGCCGGGGTGAGAGGAAGAAAGAGTGCTGACGGAAGCGGCGGCGGTGCTGGGAGCCCGCGGCACTCCGCGGGCAGCATGTAGCTGGCTGACAGCTCCAAAGCGCTGCGCCTCTGCCACGAACGGCCGCCTGCCTCGCCGTTGTCACGGCAGGCGCAGAGGGGGCCGGTGCAGCGGGTCGGGAGCCTCTTCGGGGAGGCGGAGGGCTCGGCAACCTCGTCTCGCCTCTCTTCGCCGCCGCCTTCGCCTCTGCCCTCAGTGCCGTCTCACAGCGCGGCCCTCCTTTCGCCGCTGCTGCCATGGGGCTGCCCACGCTGGAGTTCAGCGACTCTTACTTGGACAGCCCAGATTTCAGGGAGCGCTTAAAGTGTCACGAGATCGAGCTGGAGAGGACGAACAAGTTCATCAAGGAGCTGATTAAGGACGGCAGCCTCCTCATCGGGGCCTTGCGGAGTGAGTCGGGCGGGCGGGCTGGGAACGGCGGCGGGCAGGAGAAGGGGCTTCTTTTGTTTGAATGGGCGGCGGGAGCGGGCTCCCCTGCCGGCAGCCGCGGAAAAGCGCTTCTTGAACTTTCTCCCCCGTTCTCTCGCCGCTTTGCATCGCCTCGCCTGCGGTGGGGCTGGGTGGGTATCCCGGGGGAGCGGGGGCGGCGCGGGGCCCTTCCCTGGCCCGCGGGCCCGGCCGCTCCCTGCCCGGCGGGGAGCGCGGGGGCCGATGCCGAGGAGCGGGCCGGGCGAGGTGGTCCCGCCCGCGGACGGGGCGAAACTCCGAGCTTGGAGGCTGAAAGCCGCGCTGTATATAGCTGAAGGGATCGGGTGTGTAATGCTGCCGGGGATTCTCTTGTTCTGGGACGCTGGGCGCTAATTAAGTATCTTTAGATAGTGGACATGCCTATAATAGGGCAAAGCAAGCCACTCAAGTGCATTATTAAAATAATATATATCCCCTCCCCCCCCGTCTTGATATAGTATATTAACTTTTATATATTTTGAAAAACTCTGAAAAAGAGATAACGATGAGAAGTTCTGTGCTTTTAAAACTCTGTGATTTGAGCACTGACAGCTTCCTGGGCTGTGTAAACGGCGCTCGTGCTTTGAAGAGCCTGAAGTGAAAACTAGGAATTGCCATGAGCATTACTAGACTCGACTTGCCCACCTCTCCTGTAACTCTTTACCGCTTAACTTCTTGTCTTTAAGTTACTTTGAATCTTGCTGTTGCCCAAAGCTGTCCTTCAGGTAGACCAGATAAATAATTTATAGCTTCTTGTACTGAAACTCGAGATGTGCAGAGAAAATACTCACTTCAGTCCTTAAAAGTATCTGCTAGATCGACACAGCATGCTAGTTTTTGTAAGGTGAAGGGTAGCAGGGTTGCTCTTTCTATGGACAGGAAACAGGTGTTAGTTACTGTGAGCTCCTTAGCTCATAAGAAACCTAACAGATGCTAACCTGGAGTCTAAACCCAGAGTTTAACTCTATCTGCAACAGGAAGTCACATGGTGAAGATTTTATTTGATCAACAGTAGGATTGAATGTTAATTCTACTTGTTTATTCATTGACTGTATATAGTTTATTACAGTGTTGCATTTACATAAAGCAGTTACTGTCTTCTTGAGTCTCTTTCATGTAAGTGTGTATATTTCTGGACACTTCTTGTTTTAGTGACTAGCTGCATACAAATGTGGATTTGTATTAGCGCCAATAAATTTCTGTTCTGTGCCCACCGAATGTGAGATGATAGAATACACAGAAAATGTGCATCTATGTATATAGCTAAAAACTCAATGGTACATTTTTCTTTCCAGGGAAAAAAAAGTTTGTTTTGTAGTTTTACTTAAGTCTTCCTCTTTGCTAAAAAGCTGTCTCTTAAAACAGGGAGTTTGACCTTGTTTTAATTAGTAAAAATGTAAATTTAATAAAAAACTTACAAACCTGTTTCTGTAAGATGGTGTGCATAAAAATTAATGACAGAGTACCACATGTGTAGTTTTTTGACCTGGACTAGCACTGGAAATTGGCTGCTTTTTGTTCCAGACCAAATATGAACAAATACAACTCCTTAAGTTGTCAAAGACAGACTGCTGTAGAATGAATACTGTTCTTGAAAAGTAACTTATACTTTGATTCCAAGTGAGTAGTCCCATTATTTTTATGAAAAATATTTGAGTCCTTGCTAGATTTAGACCCTGTATCTGTCTAGCTGTTTAATATTCTTTTCATCTTTGTGGAGAAGCAATATTTTTATCTCATGTAATTACTTCTTCACTTGAAAGTTCTTCTGATTTATAAAACTTCTTAGTTCAAGAGCTACTGTGCTTGACACAATGCTTATTGTGTTCTATGTGTAACTTTAAAATGCAATGTGCTATAGTATCTTCTACCCTTAGGGAAATAAGAAATCTTTGCTTTGTATTGTACAGACTGGTGTAGATGCTGCAAGGACAGTGTACCTGTTAGAACGAGTGACACTAGTGTATGTTTCTCAGAGTACAGAACTTTTGAATCATTAAAGCACAGTAGCCACTCCTACTCAGCTTTAAAATCAGTGGAATGTAAACTACTTACGTAAGGCTTCTGGGCTATTTGTTTATTTATTTATTACTTGTATTTGAAAATCTAATCAAACAGTACGGTAAGTAGTTGATTTCAGTCGCATTTTGTTATTATTTGACCTTTGAATATTTCACATCCATGAAGCTGTGGAGAGCAACAGGCATTATCTGCCATGCTTTATCTCTTGAGGTGATGTAGTATTTTTCATTTACATATTTCAGAGGATAAGTTTTGTTGGGGGAAAAATCCTGACTGTGCTGCAGAGATTCAGTGGAAGTGAGTTTTGGAATATGTTGTTACTGACCATATTTATAGAAGAGACAGTAAAGCTGGCATAATGCTATTAGAATATACAGTAAGTTGTTTAAATGTAAGATAAGAAACTACAGTATGTGCACTTTTTTTTTCAGGTGGAATTAAACCTCTATATTACAAAAGTTACAAAATATTAATTTGTGCACAATCTAGTGTCAAAGAAATTACTGTAAAAATGAATTCATTTTGCATATAGTAGGTGTTCCTATTAAATTATCTTTCACAAAGATTTAAATCTGTGTATGCACAATTAAGTAGGAGCATATAGTTTTCTTTGGTGCATCTGGAGGAGGGTTTCTCTGTTGTTAACTTACGAATTAGGAAAAGGAAAATTTCTTAGGTCAGTTGCAATAGGAAGTAGTTTTTCTTCTTGATTATTAGGTAATTGTTGATTTCATATCTTCTTCAGGCATAAGATTTAATGGATATTTAAAATGTATGTTTAAAGTGTATTTGCTTAAATGCTTCACACAATGAGATCCAGCTGTAGCTGGATTCCTGTAGAACAAATTTTTCCTTCTCATTGGTTCCCATGGGTTAAACATTAAGTCAGTTTCCTGTGCTTTTTGCCAGTAGTGGTCTTTATCATTTCTTTTGATTTCCTTGTGAAAAAGCAAGCTAGTATAGGGCATAGTCATGTAGATGATACAGGTTCTTTTGAAATTGAAATGCTTGTAGACTTTTAATTTCCATAATAGACCTGCTGTTCTGCCAAAGTTAATGAATATTGTATTAAACAATAATAATAACAAAAAAAGTATCATGAATCCTGTACAGGTGATCACATGGCTTATTGCTGTGCAGAGGCCTTCATTTTTTTCCTCTGATTTTTGAGGCCTTCTCTCTCTATCTCAAGTCCTATTTTAGCAACAAGTTCATGTATTCAAAGCTGAGAACTACTTAAGTTTGGTTTGAAGTAGTTTAAAGTTCAGTGGATTCACAAGTGTTTTAAGTAACGGCACAACATTTAAAGTGTTTTAATATGATGCAAACAGTAAAACTGAACTGTGGTGTAATATAAATAAGATTGAAGAGATACCTTTAAGAATTTTAGTAGCAATCATGAGTAGTTTTATTTTACTATTTAACATATGGAGAAACAGGCACAAGAAGGAAACAACATCTTTTGTGAAATTCCACACATCAAAGACTGACTTGAAAGTGTTTAGATATATAGTTTTCAAGGATTACTTTCTTCTCTCATAAGCTTAATTATACAAATACAGTGATGAACCTGTCCAGATCTGTGGAAATTTTGGGGTTGGCTTGCTGGAACAAAAATAAGGATAGTATGACAGCATAAAGAATGTATGATCTTCATATATTTCTTAAGATGATTTTTTTTTTTCATTAAAAAACTCTCCCTTTATATCTTTCCAGAGAGATGCATTTTCCCAGATATCTTGACCTCACATATTTTCATGAGATTATATCTTTACAATATCTTTTCCAGATCCTAAAGTAGAGCAGTACTGAGTTCACTGTATAATAACTGCCGAGGTTTGATAGCAGTCATTCTCTATTAAGTAAGATTCTAGGTAAAGCCACTGATTCTTTATATTCCCTATATGATATTCTGATGGTGAACATGGAGTGATAAAAATATAAATACTAGTGTGAATATCAGAGGTAGCTCACATTGCCTTTGAAAATGCATTGCGTTTAGTTGTTTTAGTCATAGAATGCTTTGAGTTAGAAGGGACCTTTAAAGATAGTCTAGTTCCAGAAATAGGTAGCCTGTGAAGCAGCAGAAGCCCCAGCACTGCCAGAAGAAACTCTCATTGTGGCTAAAGCCTGTGGAGTAGAGCTGGGGACACACTCGATGTGCTTGCAGCCCATGGCAAGTCTTAGGAAGATGAGGCATCACTAATTATGTTGTTATATAATGCAAAAAACCAACAACATAATTTGCCTTTCACATTAGGATAGGGTGAGAGGCAGGGAGTACAACAGGTTACATTTCTTAGTCTCAAATAGGTGATTTCCTTACCAAATAATAATAATAATAAAGTCTCCCACTAAAAGGAAGTTAAAACCTATTAATTATCATTCATGCTTTGAAGTCTTTTGTTTCCTTGTGGTTCAGTTGCTTCTGATAGGCATTTGTGCTGTCCTGCTGTTCTGCTAATATCTGAGTTATCAGTGGATTGTGAATGTAACTTCCAAACCCAATTCCAACACTGTTCAGTATTTCATGCAAAGACACTAACAATAAGCTGGTTCTTGGCCAGAGAAGGAGCTTAATTGTTGCCTCTAGTGTTTAAAGCAGCTGCTGTCTCTAGTATATTATCATCAGTCAAAAATATATATGGAGAAAAGCAACACTAGTATGTAGTGGACTGTTACAGAGCACAGTGTTTTCTGTCCTTCATGTGATGCTTCAAAGAATCCCTGTAAGTGAATTACTGCACTGTCATTAACAACTACTGTGTTAATAAAGTCCTTGAATGACTCAATATGAGTGTTCTTGTGCCTTAATACTGAAAGACGTATTCTTTAGATAAATTTTATAATTGGATTATGTCAGGTGTGGGTTTGGGTTTCAAATACAATATGAAATGATTTAGATTATTTGGTGTCTGCTTTATTTTTTATTTTATTTTTTTAGTAGTCTTTTCAAACTTGTAAACTGATTTCCAAAAACGTCAAATCTAGTCTGTTTCTTAATGGGCCAGTTAGCTTATTGTCCACTAATGACACTAATTTGCTATGAATAAGATATATTAATTCTATTAATAAGAAACCATCTGCTTCATGAGTATTGTCTTTAATACAATGGAAGATATGATGCTGTGTTCATTGAACTTGTACAGATCTCTTGGGTTTTTGTGGGCAGAAGGGCTACAGCAATTTGCAGTTTCCGGTGATAGTAAATAACTTGATATCCATCCTTGGTGAAAAATACCCCGGACAAAACAATCCTTCTTTATACTGAAGGATATGTAAAACAGTGCTATGTCTTTGCCTCTCTGTTTAATCCAGTAGTTCCAAAACTGTAATTATAAATAAATTTGGAATGTAAGAGAATTGGGTATCATGGATTTTCTTTGTTAAATCCAGTCTCCTGCTAGTGTTACATCATATAATCCCTACTTGTCATACTTCATTTTAAAAGCAGTTTTTATCCTTACTATTTCTTCTAAAAGGTCATTCTAGAACCTTGTTACTCTGAGGCTTGAGTAACTCATTAAATTTAATCTGGAAATGTAAACTTGTTTGTGTTCATTTTCCTTTCACTCAAGATTTCTGTACTGTTGTTTACTTGGATTTGCTTGGGGAATAATCACATCCTTTTGATAGACTGAACAAGCTGTTCTTATCATATCTCCAAGGAGTTTCTCTGTTTTCTTGCTAATTTTAGTGGATCTTTTCTCAGCCTTTTTGAATTTGCTTTTAAGTATTGTGGAATTTGGAAGTATATATTTATAAGCATTGATAAGATCCCCTCTCAGTTTTCTCCAGGGTAAACCAGATTGAAGTCTCTCAGCCTTTTCTTGAAAGAGAAATGCTCCTTAAATCAATGTTTATACTCTTCCTTTGACTATGTGGTTCTACAGATTAAGTGTATGATAAAAGGTGAAAAAATGATGCTCTTAAAAGCCTGACAAAGAAGTAAATATTAAACTGAAGAAAAATAACTTGACCTACCACATTAATATGACTGAAGTACTGTTGGGCAGTAATCTCATCTCCTATTGGCACCCTGTGAAGTGCAAATACCTTTAATTAGAAAGATAATACATTTCACAGCATGTTATGAATTCTAGGATATGTTTAGAGTATAGTTTTTAAGATCAATTGAAAGTTACCTACTTAAATCACTTACTTGTCCTCAATTATGCAAACTTGTAATTCACAGAAGAGCAAAAGCATAAACATGTTGTTACACTGGTGTTTTGCTTAGTATAATTTGGGCATGGAAAAATAGTACGGAAATGCTGTACATATTCAGAAGTCTTAGCTTAATATTCAAAGCAGGATACAAGGTGCTGTAAGGACTGGGTTTTATAGTTGGTTCTGCTACTGGTGCTACTTGATATTTTGAAGGTTTATAGAAGTGAGGTTTGCATGTTAGATATTCACAGATTCACAGATTCACAGATATTAGGGGTTGGAAGGGACCTAGAAGATCATCTAGTCCAAACCCCCCTGCCAGATCAGGATCATCTAGACCAAGTCTCCCAGGAACAGATCCAGGCGGCTCTTAAGTGTGTCCAGAGATGGAGACTCCACAACCTCCCTGGGCAGCCTGTTCCAGAGCTCTGTCACCCTCACTGAGAAAAAGTTCTTTCTTGTGTTGACCTTAAACCTCTTGTGCTCCAACTTGCACCCATTGCCTCTCGTCCTGTCTGGCAGAAATTTTGTCATACTGTTTCTTAAACTTCATTAAAAGTATCTTTGCTCTTTAAATATGACATCTGATGTTCCATTACCTCCTTATTCATTCCAATGTAAGGACTGTATTTGTGCCTCTTGAGAAATTTAGGAGGATGGATTGATGGCATTTTTACTATTTGAGAGATCCAGAGCTACTGTGTGTAATTTGGTTTCTCCAAAAGATGGTTTCTGATTTTAAAAGTATGTCAAGTATGTGAAAAGTTGTTGGGTTTCTTTGAACAAACTAACAAAAAACCTTGAAGTGATAAGACACAGTAGCTTTTATACTTATGCAGAACCTGATGGAAATAATGAATACAGTCAGTAAGTTCTATTATTACTAAATTTCAGATGTCAGATTTTGTGAAGCACATTTAGAGCTGTGTCAGTATCTCTGAGGTCTCATCAGAGCCATGAGCTGTGCCTTCAGACCTCCAGAATAAAACCAGCCAGTCAGTGACACACAAGGCTACTTAGCTTCTAAAATATCTCAGACAAAAGAGAACATCTAAATCGCAATAGCCCTCTGCTAAAGATACCTTAAGTGTCCTCAGAGAACCATTTTCAGAACTGGCTTTACCTACCCTGTGTTTGAATCCAGGTGACCTGTTGGGCACCAGAACAGTCTAGGAGCGAGCGGAGAGTTTAATGATTTAAGTGTGCACTGCAGTGGCAAAAGCTCTTCCTTTGTTTTGTGCTTGCTGATTGGTTATTTTTTCTGATAATGGAAGTTTTTGTTCTCTGAGAAACAGTAACTTTTTCCTATATGCATTGTCTGGCCATTCATGTGGTATCGGATTTTTTAATTTTTTTTTTTTAAAGACTTTTCTTTCTTGCAGGTTTTGTTCCCCAGCTACTCTAAGTCTAGTCTAGTTAGTTTTTACTTTTTGGATTGCAAAAAACTTCATGGAATATTCCAGCTGTGAATGCATCAAATATTTTATTTGTGCATTTTTTCTCTCTAGGGTAAACACAAGGAAAAACTTTTTCACAGTGAGGGTGACAGAGCTCTGGAATGGACCCCCCAGGGAGGTTGAGGAGTCTCCTCTGGAGACATTCGAGACCCGCCTGGATTTGTGCCTGTGTGACTTAGTCTAGGTGCCCCTGCTCTGGCAGGGGGGTTGGACTAGATGATCTTCTAGGTCCCTTCCAATCCCTAACATTTTGTGATTCTGTGATTCTCTAATAAGCCTTAACATTATGAACTTCCACTAATCACTGAGCTGACATTGTAAAAGAACTGTCTACAGTGATTCAAAGATCTTTCCAGAGTGTTATAGCTAAGGTAAATCCCATCACTGTGTGGATCTAAGGGTTTGTGGTTTTTTATATGCTGCTTAAATTTCATTTTTCTCTATCTTCTTACCTCACATTTAAGATTGTGACATCCTTCTGCTGCTGTTCAAGAAAGGAGGAAAATGGAAGATGATTATCAATATGTGTATCAGCAGCAAAATTTGTTATTTAAAAGTGTTAACACCCTTTTTTCAAATCTGATCTCCAGATTTTTTTTATGTCTGAAAAATGGTAAGGCTCCTTGGAGATCCATAAAGGAACTATTTGGCAGGAACAAGAAATTTCAGTATTGAAAATAGGAGAAGATAATGAATAATAGCTAGTAAAATATTTTCCCCTTTTGGCCTTTAGGTGTACCTCTAGGAATTTTTTGAAGAATCTGATACTATTAGAGATTTAATAGTGTTCTGTTCTTGTGTTTATCTTTTAAAATCAGAAATTCCATGGCAAAAAAGAGTGATCCTAGAACACTGTGAAAACATATTCTGCAAAGGATGGAAGTACTTACAAAAGTTAAATTTAAGTTTAAATACAATTTTTTTAATAAAAATGTTCTGTCACCTGTGCATACCAATTCCTGCAATGCTTAACTAAATATCAAATGCTGTTTTTAAAAGGCCAGTTAATACATTTTCTATCACTTTTTGATGTAGACTATATACTGTATAGTCTAGTATCTCTGAGTTTGTTACAGCAACCTTAACTCTACTTGTTATTTCCAGTTAATTCTAGGTCTGTCATTCTGTTCTTACTAAAAGAAAAGCCTGTATCTTGTATTTTTCAGGGTATTTTTTGTTACATTGAAAGTTATCAGTGCTGCATAGCCTTCTGCATTTAATTTTAAAATAACTTGAGTCAGTGATAATTTTTATCATGAAGAGTTCTACCAGACTCTGCTGCAGTCATGCAGATGATAGTGGTAAGGAAATATTCAGGTAACTGCACTGTTTCAGACTATTGCAGTACATGTACTCTTACTTAATTTTTATTCCAATAATTGTTTACTCATACATTTGAAAGTTTTAGAGTTTCAACCTTTAAGTCTTAGGAAGCCAAGATTCTTTCAAGCCCTCCTACTTTGCTGATCTCTGGGGAGATGATGAAAACCAGAATCTGATGATTTTTCACACCCAGAAACATGTATGTTTTTTTCCATTCAGTAGTACAAACCCATGAATTTTAAAATAAAAATGTTAGGTATGTTTTGGGAAGCTATATACCAGCCAGTAAAGTTACCAGCTGCATAACGTCTTAGCCACTGGAAAATTCAGTTTCAGAAGACTTCTTAAACTGAAAACTTTGCTAAATCAAGGCAGAATTGAGAGGGTTATTATTGGATTTTGGTTTTCTTTGAGGGATGAAGATTTTTGTTTGCTATGTTAGAAACAGGAATTAAAAGAGGTGAAGTGAGCGTCATTACTGCGAAACAGGCACTCTCAGTACTAGTTTTTGTTTCTCTTAGTTGTTCACTGCTCTTAGTAACTGTGTGACCTCCAAAACCAATAAGTAAATAATGCTCAATGAGGCTGTTTATGTCAAACCACATTAGCTCTCTCTCCCATGTTATTTATGATTACTGCTTCCCACACTGCTTTTGAGCACAGGCCTTACACAATTTATAATTAAGATTTCACAGTGATCCTTTTTTTTTTTTTTCTCTTCCAGCCATTATGAAAATTAACAGCAGTATACACAAGGTTAATTTATATATTTAGCTTGAGGGTATAATGTCAAAGTTTAACTTACTAGCTCTTTGCTAAGTAATGAGCATGACCAGCGTGCATTGACCTAGCTGGGTTCTTGTCTGTGGGGAGTGCATCCGCAGAGTATTGTTTTGTATTGAAAGGTGCTTGTAAAAGGATTTTGGCAAGTCTTCCTTTGTGAATAATTGGCTTGATAAGAGATGTTATGATGCGTTGTATGTTTAGGAAGCAAGAGAAACACAGTCCTTAATAGGTGAGCTATTAAAGCAGTCAGCAGGAGTCACTATGGTCTCTCTTGACAATGTGTAGATTGGGGCTCCTTAATTCCAAAACAATTAACAAAACAGAATTTATTCCTTTTGAGAAACTATGTATTGCCCTGCATTTTAGGACTAAAGATACCTGTAAACCCTCTGCTTATTGGATGCTGTAATTTAAAATAAAAGAATTAAAAGTAATTAAACACCTTCCCCTCCCCTTTGGTGCTGTGTCTTTCTCCTCTTGCAAAGGGTATATTAATGTGCATTGTTGGCTTCTCTCAAGGAAACTAACATTAATGTTTTGGGAATAAGGTGTTTTACTTGGCTACTCACACAGTCTCTTGAGTAATTCAAAGATCTTAGGCTGTTTATTGACTCGTATTTACTTGTGTTCAACTGGAGATGAAACAGGATTGCAGTCAATACACACTGATGTCTGAAAGGATAATCCATTTCAATTAAGCATTTTATAAGCTCATGAAAGCAAAAAATTACTGTATTTGGAAAGCAGTGTCCAAAATCCAGACTTACACTTTTGTGCTCTGTCCATTTTGTTTATATTGCTCATTGTAAACAATAAATGTTGGCTAGACGAACTGAAACTCTTTTCCCTACAAAGGATTCCTTTTCTGCTTTAAATGATGATTTTAGAATTGCATCGAGTTTTGAAACTTGTTTGGTTTTAATCTTGTTAAGATTTGTCATGTTTTTCTGAAAAGTATAACTTCATTGAAATGTTCCCCCTTGCATTAAAGGGAGGCTAGAGAAGTCATTATGTTAAGTGCTGCTGGGCTTTTGAATTGTAATTTACAACTTCTTTAAGCTGCTTTTCATTGAGAAAAAGGAGAGGAGGGTGTGCTGGAATGGAAATCCAGCCAGCCAGCAAACTGTGAGTTGTGCTCAGTTTTTCCTTTTTCTCCTTCTGTTCTTACAAAACATTTTACTTTGTTGCCCAAGTGTAGAAAACTTTGCCAGGAAGAAGGGTGAACAAAGCTTCTGTTTCCCATGACCCTCAACTCTAATGTTGTTCCAAGAGCTCACTACTTACAAATGCCTTGATAACTACTTTCATTCCTTTCATCCCTCCCCCATCATCCAGCAAAGGCCAGCGCAACTGACATTTGTGGAGCAGCTTTCTTTGTAGAACAGGGGAATCTACTTAATGTAAAAATTATGGCATCTAAAAACATTTAGAGGTATACTGCAGAAATATTTACAGTCAAAGGTCTGCATGACAGTTGCTGCAGTGATTTTCTCTTGGTTTTCCTAGAATTTTCTTGATAACTCCCTGTTCATACCAGAACTTAATAAGCCTATTTTTCACTTTTACTCTATGGTCCATATTTGGAACAGTAGTAGTGGGAAAATTGCATTGCATTCTGCACATACATATATGCAGCACAGAACT
Organism: Ceyx melanurus; assembly: GCA_024611195.1. Taxonomy (NCBI): domain Eukaryota; kingdom Metazoa; phylum Chordata; class Aves; order Coraciiformes; family Alcedinidae; genus Ceyx; species Ceyx melanurus. Next base: position 44,445 of record JANHGL010010706.1, on the reverse strand, counting down.
GGCAGAACATTTCTTGCCTAAATAATCAGAACTGTGGCTTCTTACAAATGCATTGCAACAGAGACTTCAATTATATTATGAAATTACATTATCATATATTACTTTGTTTCACTGTTTGTAAATAGGCACCTGCATTTAAAAAAAAAAAAAATCTTGGGATTTATTGGGAACATAAGAACAGAGAAAACTGTATTTTAAAATGCTACTAAAAGACCATCTGATGCACTGGTAATTTATGTTGCACTCAAGATCTGGGAATTCCCATGTTTTTTCTGGCAGCTCCTTGGTTGTCAGACAGGAAGTCACTCTGTTTTTTCAACCTCTGGCAGCATCTGTCCTTAGTTTCTCTCTTTTTTTTTTTTTTTTTTTGGTGGTCCTTCTCTGCCTGCTCACTTCTCACTGTCTCTGGGATGTGCCAGGAGGAATGAGAAATTACACAGCAAGCCTGATAAACTGTGTGTCTATGGAAGATATCTGGGGGGAAGAGCTGTGGACCCAGTTCCCTGGAAGACACTGATATTGTTCTGGGAAATAAACATCCATGGGATAGGGGAAGAATGTGAAAGATCATGAAAGAGCATTTAAAATCCACAGAAGGAGCAAGAGAAAATATATTGAGGGTCAAAACAAATTTGCATGGAAGAAAGTTTAGGAACCTTGGATAATAGAATGGTAGAAAACTGTAGAAATTAAATTAAAATGATACAAAAGTTATGAACAACAACAACTACAAAGTGGAGGAAAAATGTTAACATTCTAGCTTTTTCCAGCTCTTTAGTGTTTCTACATAATCTTACACTAAGGCTGCTGCTTTGTCATTCAAATGACTGTTGAGAGAAACCTGAAATTGTGTTTGAAAAAGGGAGGAAGCCCGACAGATATGCAGTGTTTGGTATTGGCCACACAGTTCCACATGGCTGTGTGTCCTCAAATTGGATATCTTGGTGTGCTGTTTACATCAGTACTGCGAATACCTGAAAGAAGTTGTACACTTATATCTGAGAGTTTAGAGCAGCCTTGAGTTTCACCAACTTGAGTGAGATGTTTGCACAAGGCTTTCACCAGTATTAGTGATAATAACTTTCTGTAGTATGAGAATTAGTGTGTGATGACACTATGTGAACAATCATCGTGTATGCCACCATGATCTGGAGTTTTTTGGTGTGTTTAGTAAGTCGGAGACCTGCAAATTGCATCTCTCTGGGTAATGTAGCAACAGGTACTGAAAGGCACTAGGCTTAGAAAAAGAATGGTATACAGCCCTCAACAGAAGTGACCAAAATACAGTGAGCCAGGTAAACATCAGAAAAATCTTTAAACAAGGAGGGTAAGGAGTGAGTATGTACTGTATATTACATCAGATATAATCTTACCTGGTTAAGGATGGATGGTTAAAGATGGTTAAAGTGTTATGATAAAGAGTTGACATCTTACTGACACAGAGCTGTGGAAAACAGTTTTATCGACACTGGGAACATGTTGAAGACTTCAGATGAGTGATTACATGATTTTCAAGTATTTGAGAATGGAATAAAGCAGGAAAATTAGCTTGTTTTCAAAGATGTATTCTTTATTAAGAGAAGAAATTCTGGAATATTCCAGTATTGGAAATATTGCAGCCCTTGATGTGGGTCTTGGCCAAAAAAGTTACTAAATGTCAATAAGCTTGTCTGCAAAACTGGCATTGTATAGAAATATTTTGGTTGAGTGTAATGTAGAAAAATACAATAACATGCTACAAATAGTACCAAGTCATATTCTACAGGCAGTCTTCATAATTTCAAAAGTAAAATGAAGTAAAATGCTTTCTGAAACTTCTAGCTATATTTGTTGAAAGTATTAAAAAGATTGAAATAGGTAGCAAAGGATTTTTTTTGTTCTCTTTTTAACCATGTGATTAGTTATGGTAAAGGTTTTACTGTTGCATTAATTCTGTGAATATTGTTTGATGATTGGAAGATTTAGATCTTAGTAATTTCCTTCATATTCAGTTTGTTTTCTAATGAAATGCAGCAGTATTGTTGAACAGTCTGTAAACTAAAATTCCAAGGAAAGGATCTTGTAGTAATGAGGTAATGAAAAACAAAATACCAGAATGTGGGAGTTTTGAAGCAAAATAAGATTACATCACTTAATATGTTAAAGAGCTATGAAGTTATATATGTGCCTTAACTTTATAGATGTGTAGATGTGTAGTATGTACTGTGTGTCATCCTACACATTTATGGTTCTAGGGCATACATTTTAGTTGTATTGTCATTCTTTCATGTGTAACTATGCAAAGTCAAAATGAGCTAATCATTGTATAGGCTTAATAGCTTTAGCATACTGAACTAAAATGCACTTTGTTCTAATTATGTGAGTAAGGTTAGAATTCCACATCTACAGACAAAGTGAATTGGTGTAAGGAGAGAAATAGATTGAGTATTACCCACATCATTTTTGACTGTGTAACATTTGGTTCAGCAGTTATGTTTCTGGGAATTTTTAGAATTATTTTCTCAAGTAAGCATGCAGATATGGCCTAAAAAATCCCACTCTCATCACACTAAAGTGTTTTGTTCTTGCATTGTCTTCCTCAAGAATATGTTTAATTTAGTGCTTAATCATAGAGAAATACTAAGATTATCCCAAGTGCTATACAAATTTTTAACATAAGGAAGTTGAGACTTAACAGCATTGTAATAAATAGATATAAGGTTTGTAGATGATAATGGACTCTTGCACCATATTGTTAAGAAAGTGGGGATTTTCTTTCATTGATCAAGGGAAATTCTTAGTGTTTACTAGAATGAGAAAGTAAATGGTGCACTTTTCTCATGGAAATATTGATGAGTAAGAAAATGACACTGAAAAAACTCAAACTGCTGATAGTGCCTTATTTAACTCCAGAGGAATTAACCAATGCACGGGCTACGTGTTGACATATTCTGCTGATGTACTTCCTGGAGACTGAGAAATAAATTAACTTCCCTGAAATTAAGAGCAAAACATTGATCCTAAGGTGGAAAAGTAATGTGGAACTGTTGGGGAAGAGGATTGTTTATTTTAGTTGCTTATTATTTTTTCATGAATAGTAAATTTGCAAAGAATATACACCAATGAAGCTAGCAAATAAAGAGGATAAAGAGTTCATTGATAGCAACAATGAAAGACTGTGTCAATACAGTTGAGGGAATTAATTGTAGAACTGAGATATGTGCCAACATCACCATGCTCTGCATTGCTGTTTTGGGGTAATTTTAAGACCTTTACAGCACTGTTTGTGCTGACCTGTTAATCACATGCTCTTTGAAATGGAAAGATTTTCTGTTTGTTGACAGTTACCCGTGGCCTTTGATTTTCAGTTATTTTTCATTTTAAAGCAGTAGTGACTGATGAGGACTGGAAAGAGGCAAAAATTGGGAAGAAAATGCATTTTGGTGCTGTCTGAATTAAGACCAACATCTGTGAAGCTTGGATTTTTAATGAGAAAGTCCTTAAGGCAGGAAGAATTTTGAAATACAGTAGCGATATATGCAATCTTGTATGATCACTGCTTTTAATTGCTTAATTATTCATACTTCCTAAATATAATTTACTGCTATCTTCTGTGTTTACAGTCTATGATGTGGAAAAAGATGTCCCACTGTGACATGTTCTAGTTATCATCAAATTGACTGTATCGAACACAGAAGCTGTTGAAGTTCAGTGCTTCTCAGCAGGGTGTTCTTGTTCCCCCAGCATATTTCTGGCTGTTGATACAGATCACCTCCATGAAGCTCATTCTCATCTAAAATAACAAAACCAAGGCACTTCATATCCACAGCAAAGAAGCATGTAATGAAGTATATAGGGAGGTGTTTATCTCACAAGTGTTTTTCTGGATAAACAATATTTTACAGATTTGTTTTTGTAATGCCCTTTTTTCACTTGTATGATCTTCTCAGTGTTTCCTTGTTTCTGTCATTTGGTGCACTAACAGTGCTGCAAATCATGCTCATAGCTACTGTTTCACAATAATAATGTCTCCATCATTAATCTACTTTTTCAAGTGTTTAGGTAACTTAGTTAGAAAAATTGTTTATAGGATGAGAGATGTGTATGAAATAAATCAAGAAAAGAAAGTTGTTTTTAAAGCAATTGAAAAACAACAGGCTACCCCCCCCCGAAGAAAACAAAACAACAAAAAATACCCCAAAAACGCCATCACAGAAAACAAAACAAAACAAAACAAAACCCCAAAACAAACCACACTCATTTTCAGGTACTGAGGAATACAAATCAATGACTTAGTGGTTCGCTACATTTTAACATGCCATTTTATCAAATACTTTCTCAATATTTTTCACTTCTGTGTTTTATTCACGTATTGTGGCTCCTTAATGCTCATTTGTGTTGCATAGCATGGTTTTTAATAAATCTGTGTGCCAGTGCATGGCCAAATGAGACAGTTATCAGTCATGGCACTACAATGCAGCTAGTGAGTGGTATCTGGTAGAGGAATCAAACTGCCCACAGGTCTGAAATGCTGAAGGTGACTGTACATGATCTCCTTTCCAGTCTTGAACTGTCCTGAAATTCTAATGACTGAAGAATTATCTTTAATATCCTGCCAGCTCAGACATTGCCCCTTTGTTTCTGCTGTCTTTGAAGCCAGGAAGTAATAACTAGCTTTGTGTCAAATCGCCAGATATGTTGCTGTTACTATTTTAGCCAGAGTTTATGTCATTTGAAGTCCCGTTTACTGCATTCCAGCTGGTGTGCAGGAGCTCATTTGGGCATGTTTAATCTTCTCACTAGGGTCCAACTGCTGGTTTTCTTTATTAACCCAGTGAATGATACCAAGATTTTCTGGGATGACTGACATCAGTCAGGAAGAGTATTGGTTATTAGAACTCCATTTCCTAATGAAGTAATCTTTGTAAGTAGGTGGAAAGACTCCGGCATTGATGTATTTGCTGAGAACTGTTTCTTTCAGGCTGTTACTAAGGTAGGGATGTGGGTCCTTTGCAAATGCATAGAGTTTTTTCTTCTAGAGTTGGCTCCTGTCAAAAGGCTGAGCTTCTCTTCTTTCAGCCATCAGATTGGCAAAAACAACCAACCAACAATCTTCCCACCCAAAGCAAAAAATTTCTGTGTGCTTAACAACTTGCATAAGTCTTGTCGAGTTTCCTTATCTGTAGAACTTGTTCCTTATTGTGAAGGACTGTGCCCAAACTAATTGCTTGCTCTCTGGTTCTTTAGGTTATTCCAAAATCAGGGTTGTTTACCCAGTGTGCAATATTCCAATATACCAATATACATGCAGAGCAGAGGTGTTTTATTTAATCCATGATTTCTGAAAGATGGGTGTTAGGAGGTAATTCCACAAATCCAGCACACTGCACAAGGGAGTCACAAAGTATTTATCATGTTCCATGGAGGATAAAAACATGCCTAAATTTACACTCTGCAGTCAGTAATTACCATTCTGTCCACTACTGGTTAGTAATATTAAAATTGGCCTCTCTTCCTATGTAAATGAGTACACACATTTTTTTAAAGGGGTGTGTGGGACATGTGCAAGTCTTTTCAGTCCTGAATTGAGTTAGTGGTCATGATCTCCCCCACCACCTTTACCTTTCTCACAGTTTCTGCAAACTTCCACTTAGTTCATGGTTCTTCGAGCCCAGCTCTCGGCACCTTTTGGGCAGGTGTTCCTTTTTTATTAGTCTTTTTGTGCTCTTTCTCAAAGGCCTTATCCCCAGTTTTTCACAGTTACAGTAAATACTACCTTATGTCTCCGATCCTTCCCCTGACCACCAGATCATGTTCCAAAAGGCTGCGGTAACTCTCTTCACTGTTTTGTTAATGGTAAAATTTCATTGCCTGCTGTATAAGAATAGCATCCATCATTTCATCACCAAGTTACAATGTCTTGTGCTCTGCTCCTCCTCAAGGTTCTATATAAGAATTTATTTTATGATCTATTTAACAAATCTAGGATAAGAAAGTTGAAGAAGAATTCTAGTCATACCAAGAGAGTGCATCATAGTTTTATCATCCTATATCCAGCCCCCATTTAAGGCCCTCTCTGATAGCTAAAATAAGTTTATATATTACAGTTCAAACTAAGTCCTTCTTTTTTGGCAGTTTGCAACAAAGTCAATCTTAAATACATCTGACTTCTAGGATGATGCAGAGGGGGTTTTCCATATTTTTATTAGGTAAGTACATGTTAAGCAGGTGGATCAAAAATATAAAACTTCAGGAAGAAGTACTGGAGTAACATGTTTCCTGACTTCTCTGTGACACTCCTGAGTGGATGATGACTTTTACTATTATTAGATTAGCATTATGATGCTGATGGTTGGTATTGTATGTATCCATATTTAATACCAGTATTATTACTTTCTTGTGATTAAGCTACAATTATCCTTTTTCTGTTCCTGGTCACATCATAGTATGCTTCTTTTAGTACTTCCTCTGTCAGAGCTCCACAGAAATAATCTCACTGGCCAGTTGACTTGCTTCAACCCTTACCAAACTATGCAACTCTGTCTCAGTTCTCTCTTTCCACTGACTGTAAATAGCATATAGACGTCTATTCTTGAATATCTGCTTCCATGCAAAACAACTGAATTGTCCTTTGGAATTGGGGAAAACAGGGAACAAAAGGTGCAGGTGAGTACTGTTAGAAATTAATTTCTGGCTAGAAATTCACCTCCCTGTCACCTGAGGCATAGCAGGGTGTGTTTTCACACTTTTGCTGTCACCTGAAGAGATTATTTAAGTGTCTTCAGAAGAACAGAGAATAACATTTATGCTATCACTTAAGACTTGTGAGCAGATGTCCTTCCCTGGATGATAAACTTGTACCGTCAGTCAATAAATCTGGTAGTGTTTTGATCGTAACTTAGAAGATGAGTTGACTCTACTTGAAAGATAATTTCTGTCCTTGGCTAAGTAAAATTTCTGAGTTCATTTGGACTCAACAAAAAGAGTAGCACAACTGTTGAGATGTACATGTTAGAAGCTGAGTAAAAGCAACACTTGTCATATAGCTTGCACATGATAAACAGGTGTTTAGTGTGGTGATTTACCTTTTTATGTCTCGAAAGAGCAGGGTGTATTGAGGGCTCCCAGTGACATTAAAGCTCTGAGGTATATACAGTGATAAATGACATCTTGTAAAGCTGGTCAAGGTCTCTGCTCCATCTCTATGCTTTTTTCATTTTTTTGTCCAGACAAGGTAAGATGGTAGTGATACTGTTTGCCTGTTCTTGACTGAAAAGGCACTTGCTCTTAAACATAATATAATTCAATGGTGACTCTTTGTATCTTTTAAAGAGGCCTGCCTGTTGCATAGCTGGTCCTTTCTGTGACTAGGTGAGTTTTGTAATCAGGAGATCATTCTCTACACCCTAGTTATTTATCAGATAAACATACGGAATTCCTAACACAAGAAAAAAAAATCTATTGATATCTGTAGTCTCTAAAGATTCCTGGTTCTCTTGTTGGACCAATGTACGCTATAGGTTCATGTTAAAATAGAAAAGCAGAAGGAACTGAGTAAATACAGGGGTAGGGGAAATTCCTGGTGGGGATTCTTTTGCTTGATAGTGGTTACATTTAATAATAATTAAAAAAAAAAGATTAATTGAAGTCATCTTACTGTGTGGATTCTTATTTGGCAGTGTCTGAAAGACTTTCAACCCTTATTTCATTTAGGATAGTGGAATGGTTCTTACTGTTGGAAATTGTTCAAATATAAATTACTTCTTTGTGTGTGTGTGTGTGTGTCTTGTTGTAGGACATTAGACCAATTTATGTATTTGTATGCTGGGTTTTATTCCTGCTAGGAACACTGTTAGCCTTCTAATTTTGTGTTCAGCATTGAGTAAATGAACATTTATGGCTTTACAATAACAGAGGGTCAAGGAAACCACAGATTCACAAAATGGCTGAGGTTGGAAGGGACCTCTGGAGATCACCTGGTACAATCTTTCTGCTCAAGCAGAGCCACCTGGAGCCAGTTGCCCGGGACCATGTCCAGACACTACTTGTGTATCCCCAAAGATGGAGACAGATACATGATGCTTTTGAAGAAGAATTTATTACTTGGTGTTTGTTCATAACTTGTCCTTGCCATAACTTTTTATTAGATTTAGAAGTTATCATAATCTTAATTGCCAATTTTCTTAATTTCAAAATAGATATAATTGATATGTCCCTTAGGACACAGAGAATTGACAGTGGTTTTTTGGGCTCATTTGGACTGGTAGCATTCTTACATCCTGACCGAGTTAATTTGTTTACTGCATTGCTGTCTGCATTTACAGAAAGTACCTTAAAAAAGTAAAGATTTAACTTGTTAATTTAATATTCTTCCATAACATCCTTGTGGGTAAGCTCAGGAAGTGTGGGTTAGAAGAGTGGATGGGGAAATGGGTTGAGAACTGGCTGAACAATAGAACTTAGAGGGTTGTGATCAGTAGCATGGAGTCCAGTTGGCAACCTGTAGCTAGTGGTGTTCCCCAGGGGTCGATACTAGGTCCAGTGTTATTCAACATCTTAATCAGTGACCTGGATGGAATGTATCCTCAGCAAGTTTGATGATAAAACGAAACTAGGAGGAGTGGTTGATACACCAGAAGGCTGTGCTGCCATCCAGTGAGATCTGGACAGACTGAAGAGCTGGGCAAAGGGAAACCTAATGAAGTTCAACAAGGATAAGTGTAGAGTCCTACACCTGGGGAGGTATAACTCCACACACCAGCAGCTACATAGAGAAAGACCTTGGAGTCCTAGTGGACAGTAAGTTATCCATGGGCCATCAATGTGCCCTTGTGTCCAGGAAGGCCAATGGTATCCTGGGGTACATAAAAAAGAATGTGTCCAGCAAGGTGAGGGAATTTCTTCTCCCTCTCTACTCTGCCCTAGTGAAGGCACATCTCAAGTATTGTGTTCAGTTCTGGGCTCCTCTGTTCTAGAGAGAGGGAAATACTAGAGAGTTTGCAACAGAGCTACAAGAATGATTAAGGAACATCTCTCTTATTAGGAAAGGCTGAAAGCCCCGGGGCTTTTTAACCTGGAAAAGAGAAGACTGAGATGGGATCTTATTCATGTTTACAAATATCTGAAGGGTGGGTATCAAGTAGAAGGGCCAGTCTTTTTTCAGTGGTGTCCTGTCATAAATGAGAGGTAATGGTCACAAGCTGGAACACGAAGTTCCACCTGAACATGAGGAAAAACCTCTTTACTGTGAGGGTGACGAAGCTCTGAAACAGGCTGCCCAGAGAGGCTGTGGAGTCTCCTTCTCTAGAAGATTTTGAAACCCACCTGGATCTGTTCCTGTGTGGCTTGCCCTGGTGATCCTGCTCTGGCAGGGAGGTTGGACTTGATGATCTCCAGAAGTCTCTTCCAACCCCTAACATTCTATGGTTCAGTATTTATGGTTCTTTTTGTTTCTGCTGTTGGGTTGTGTACAGTTCTAATGAAATTTTATTCTATGAAGTTTGGATTGCTTTGACATTTCTTTGGTCCAAAGGTCCACTCTGTAATTTAATGAATACAGTAGTGTGGATACATGCAATTTGCCACGAGACATTAATTTCCTATACTAATTTCTTAATTTTCAAGAAGTTAATCAGCTCTTCAGTTGTCAACAGAATACTTGTATTAATGTTTGAAATCTGACATCAGTATGTTTTGTAGATTTCTGGGTTACTCTGGTACTGGGATACTCAGGTAGTTTGCTTTTGAAATGGTTATGGGGATCTTTGAATGAAGCTACGGTCAAATAACAAATATCCTAGAAAATCAACTTTGTTAAAAAAAAAGCTTAATGCAGAAATGCAGGAAGCCTTACTACAGTGAGGTTCAGTGAGGTGGTAGTGGACCAATTCTGATTTTCTTTTTTTCCTTGAATTTCAGATTTATCCATGGCAGTGCAAAAATTTTCACAATCTTTACAAGATTTCCAGTTTGAGTGTATTGGAGATGCTGAAACTGATGATGAAATTAATATCGGTAAGTACTTTATATGCTTTGTTTGCAGTAACATTTTATATAGTTTCTTATATAGTCGATAGGTTATCACAAATATAGTGGGGCAGCTCACAGTTTTCTGTTTTCTGATGGAGTATATAACAAAAATAGTAAAATTCCAGTAAGTAGAAATCATGCAAGACTTTAAAAATACATGTCAAAAAACGGTATCTTCAAGACATAGTTTGTAGAGGAAAGTATTCAGCTGTACTGAGTAAAGTGTGAATCTTCTAAATTCTGCTGCTATTATTAATCTGCAGCCTTTTGTTGGAATATTAAAAGGTGCGCAAGTTTCCTATGAAATAACATAGGTCTGCAAAAAAACACTTAAGTACCTAGTAAGACATAGAAAGTATTTAAGGATCTAAGCCCAGGAATATGTTCTTTACAACTTGTGCATTCCTAAGTATATGATTGTCTGAAATTTTGGCAGTAAAATTTACTAGCTGCTTAACTACTCTGCACACATCCAGAACTTCTGCATTTGCAGAACTGAACAGCTGAGCTGGTCTTGAGTATGATCCTCTTTACTAGCATCAAAATATTCTTCCCACAGCAGACTAATTCTGGAAACACTTCCAGGATTCTGAAATTCAGCCACTCGTTCCTGCGAGGCATTGCCATGGCTGCAGTGATGCTTTAGGGCAGTAGCATAGCAGCTGGAGTGCTCTAGCTCCTGTTGCTTAGAAACTCAGATTAAAATCTATCTTCAGAATTCAGTGTCATGAGTTTTACGTACCATATGGCCCCCATGCCTCTCTCAAAGCATCTGAGATGAAGGAGAATGGTTGCTAAGAGTAATTACTTCTAAAAAGAACTAATTTAGTAGTACAAGAGGGAACGTAGGACTTTCTTAAAAACACTAAGGACCTCAGATTTAGGCTTTTCCACATATATCTCTTACTACAAACTATTTTCAAATCTCCTCTCATTTCAGTATTTCCTTTTCTTCACTGGGTTACCACTAATCATAGGACAAAAGGTCTGAGCTGCCTGCTTTCAATGGCAAGGTTTGCCTCGCCCTACAGCATTCTTATAGTTACAAGACTGTCATCAAAGATGGCTGATATTTCATCAGTCTTCCACTAACCTGTGGCAGAGGAGCGGGTGGGGAGGTTTAATTTTACTGACATAGGTAAGTAGAAGAGTGAAAACACTGAGCTGCTTCTATGCAGGTGTAAAACTGTGTACATTCTTCAAGTGTATCAAGCTTGGACAGAGACAAAATAAACACTGAATGGTAGGTAAATATTTATAAACATTGATAAGGCCTCCTCTCAGTCTTCTTCAGGCTAAATACTCCAAGTTCTTTCAGCCTTTCCTTGGGAGATGCTCCAATCCCTCTGTCATTTTCATAGCTCTCCACTAGACATTCTCCAGTAGTTCCCTGTGTCTTTTGAACTGGGGAGCCCAGAACTGGACCCAGTACTCCAGATATGTCCTTACCAGGGCAGAATAGAGGGGGAGGATGACAGCCCTTGACCTGCTGGACACACTCTTCTTAATGTACCCCAGGATACCATTGGTCTTCTTAGTCACAAGGTTAAATTGTTGTTCCATGGTGAACTTACTGTCCACCAGTACTCCAAGGTCCTTCTCTGTGGAGCTGCTTTTCATCAGGTCTGTATTGGTTAGGAGTATATATTTTCTTAAATCTTTCAGGGAAGTTGAGAGAGGATGAATCCATATTATTGGAGACCATCACATTTTGTAGAAGCAACTAAGATGGAAAAATATCTAAAAGGACAAGAGTTCTGTGGCATACTCTCTCATCAGTGTATGTTGACGTGTATGTAAATGAAGACTTATTCAAACCCATTCTTTCGAGAAATTCTAGAAGTTCTGTATTCTTGGTTTGTTTGTTTGGTTTTTTTCTCTTTAGATGATGATTTAGTTTGCTTCAAGTTTGTGATGAGAAGTTGTAGTATTTACGAATCTGCATTCTGAGATCAGAGCTTTAAACCATGAAATTTAGCATTGGCAGCAATTGCTGTTAGATGCATCATGAGTAAGTAAAAAGAGCTACTTAGCTCTCATCACATGATTCCTTGATAGCATTTTTGTCTGTGGAACTGTGATGCTGAATTCTGAGTAACCTGTGAATGCCCTTGAGAAAGTAATTTATGTGGAAAGGTTGTTTTTTTCTGTAGAGATTTGTACCACTTGATTAAATGAGAATGAAGCATTTGGAATGTTTTCTGCTTTCTTGCCCTCTATATGGGTTAATACTTTTATTATGTTTATGTTGACATCTGCTGTAGCCCTTTGACTTCTATTTGAAGGCAGTTTTGAGCAAAGACTCTCACAGTTTTAACAGGACTCAAAGCTTATAAATAAATCATTTGTTCTTGTCACTGGAGAGCTCGTACTTACAAAACATGAAACCAAAGAGCTGCTAAACCTAAACAGTTGGTGTAAGTGATGCATTTCTTTAAATGTTGACTTTCATATTTTTACCTGAATGTTTTTTGTAGTTCTTGCAAACTATTGTTGCTGCACTTTAATAGGAGAAACTCAGTGTTTTCCTCTGCATTTTTTTTCTGCTGCTAATGTGCTAAAGTAAATTTTGTAGCTGATTGTGGTTTGTTTTGAGACTGATCTTTACACATTTGAGGAAAATCAGTTAACCGTATTCCAGTTAATTGATTTATTTTTTTTTTAAATGAACATGACTCAAGACTCAGGTTTTTCTCCTGTGGTTTTTACCTGCTCTTGACCTGCTCCTTCCTTCAGTCTGTGCTTCATTTAATGACTACTGATTTCAGTGAAGAACAGTGTCTTCTCACTATAAGAACAGCGTCTTCTTACTATAGCTCCAATCAGATAATTGACTTATCTGGTCTTTTAAATATAATTTTAACCAGGATGTTATTTTTCTTTGTTTTCAGCTCAGTCACTGAAAGAATTTGCTCGGCTCCTGATTGCTGTTGAAGAGGAAAGGAGACGACTGGTAAGTTTACTGGCAATAATATGTTGCGTTGGGTCTCTTTTTGTATGAAGTAGTACTCTTTTCTTTTCCTAAGTGCTATCTTTTAATTTATTATGTAATTATAGCTGTTGTAGATGTTAATTATTTCATAAGAATAATTTGAAATTCTGCAAAGGTAGAAATGTGCTAGAGCAGCCTGCAGCAATTTTTTGTGGTGTTCAGCCAAATACCTCTACATCAATTTAAAGACACTTTTTTCAGTTTCCTCCCATCCCTTCTCCCCACCCCAAAATAACATTTGAATGCTGGTGTACCACTCCTTTCTCCCATCTTCTGTTATTAGTCACAAGGCACAGCAATAAGCTGTGAACAAAAGCATATAGTGGAAATGTATATCTGTATTTATATTTAATGAAATATTTTGAGACTTGTGCAGTGAATATATACTAGTAATTCAAGAATACAATAAATAAATGTTAAGAAGAGAAACCAAATTCATCACCCTTGAGAAATACTTGCAGACTGGTCAGATTTACCTTTCATTAGGTATTCTTATTCCCTTTGTTTTCATGCTGATGAATCTACAATATGCTTTCATTTTATATTTCTAGTCAGATATAGCTTTTTTAACAGATGGTTTAAGTGAACTCTAGTACACTAGTACTAGATAGGTATTAAAAAAAAAAATCCATATAAGGAATGAAACGACTTTTATTTTTTCTTCCTTGGAAGTCAATCATGAATAAAGGAGTGAGGTAAGGATTAACCTCAGTAGGGTGATTTTTAAATCTTGTGAAAGTTTAACCAGCTCAAATCCATTCAATAACTATGTCTGTCCTAGTTTTCCTTCCTCTTATGAGTACTTAGTGAACAGGATTTTCTGACTCAGGTTGGAGTAAATTTAGTAGTTCAGGAAGAGACTTACATAAAGCTCTCTTATTTCTAGGAGTAAATAACCAGTAAAGTAGTAAGTTGTTTTCCTTCTATTTCAGTCTAGATAAATATTTTAAAGCTGCTAAATCATAATCATTTATATGGTACAGTTGCATAATTAATATCACCTAAACCTATAAAAGTGCATCATTTTTGCTCCATATAAATCTTTTTTTCTGAGTAAATTGAAGAGTGAGGTGACTGTTCGATACATGTCACCTTAAAAGATGCTTACCAGAACACTTGTTAACTTGTTACTTAAGTGAAATTTAGGTTAGGTTAAATATTATTGTGAGTTAACTATTAGAAAAAGAAAAAGCAATGAGTAGGTGATGGTTTTATTTTTCAAACTGGTTAGGTTAGTCTTTCATAATTGTCGGAAAGAGCGCCGCTGGACGAACGACTCGACTCAATATGAGCACATCGTTCTCCTAACGCAGCTACGAATGGAGCCAATATGGCTAAGTCATGCCCCATTCAGCCGGATTATCGGCTGGACCCGAAGTAACGACTGCAATCAATGTGATTGTGCCAGTGTCCTTCCTCTTTATTCACAAGCATTCTACATTTATAGTGATCCTAAAAGTAAAACGTGTTTACCTCTTTACTATTGGTCAAACAGCAGAGCTACAGAAATAGCAGTTATCATCCCCCTGCCCCCCGTGTGAAGCTAGCAGTTTCTCGAGCAAAGTTTTACAGGTGGACAAAGTTCTATTTTCTACATTCCGAGGGAGGAAGGCAGGAATCTCGTATCAGTACTTCGAGGCCTCTTCAGAATTAGCTACAAGGACAGACTCTCACAGCTCCTTCACAGTTGCTCATTAGTCTTATCAACATGGGTTGTTCACAGACAGTAAATAATGACTGTTTTCTGTGAAAAAACTCTCCACACATAATATGTACACATAATTTCCCTTTTTAGAGGAACCACTCCCTTTTTCACTTTTAAAAGTTTCAGGCCTCTCTGTGTTTTATAATTTGATCTTTCTATGTAATGCTTTACTTTGTATCCTGTAGGAAGACCATCAGAGTAAAAGTGGGAAAACCCCATTAATTTTATTAATATAAAAAAGACCAGTCAGATAGATACTCTTTGTTCTATTTCAGTATGACTTCGGTAGGAACGCGTGGGCTATATAGCTGAGCTGGTGGATCTTAGTGCAGAGACTTGGGTGAGATTTCAGTCTCACAGAAAAATATTTTATAGATGTCTGTAAGTTTAGTAGAATGCTATCATCTAATCATGGTAAATGAAGTGTCTGAGTTTGAAATAGCCCCATTTTGTTTATTCTTCAAACTGAACACTCATTTTGAGAGCATCAAGGACACAGAGTTATCATGGTAGTGACATTGGAGTAAGAAAATTCAGAAAACTTAGTAATTTCTCTGTTTTTAGAAAGTTTGATTTAATTATTATTGGAATTAAACTATTAAAGTATCTTCTTGGCCAAAGATGCTTAATTTTTATTAATCAGTTCTCTTACTGCAGTTTTTCTGTGTGCCATCATAGAATCCAGAGGTTCCCGGTGTGGATAAGTGTGCCATGCTACATGCTGAACAGATTGCTAGTGATGAGTTTTCTGCCTGACATACTTGTGATTAATGATGCAGTCTTCAAAAATATTTTTTGCTTATTTCAGAGCATTTTGTGTACACTTTAATTTCTCTGCTGGAAACACTTTGTCAGCTCATTTGCAGATCAGTGATGATTTTAGAAAAAGTTCTCAGCTGACTTGAAAACTTGAGGCAAGGAATAGAGGTCTTTAAGAATTACGTATACTTTAATTCTGCATAAAAAGAGAAAACTTGCAAAAAGGTGTTTTTTAGGTTTGTTTGTGTTTGTGTTTTTTTTTTGTCTGGGAGTTGTTTTTTTTTAGCAGTTTGTTCTTATTGACATTTTGTAGAAAGCTTGCATAAAAAAAAAGCTAGTTAGTGTTGAGACTATTCATGGATGAACATCATACCGTTTACGCATTTTAATTCTTGAAGTGAGTGACAGTTAAATCAGTATAGTATTAGAAAATGCTGGATGTATGGCAAATGCTGGATGTATGGGAATATGGAATGACATATGTTAATTTTACTTACCAGCTAATGATCTCATTTCCTTGCCTTGAATTTTATATTATTTATCAGCATGCTTATGAATGCATGAATCAGATTTGAATTTGGAAAGTATATATTCAATCAGCAATTAATTTTACATCTGCCTATTATATTCTTTATAAGTACAATTATATTTTTTTATTTTGGTGAATGTGAAGATTGTTGGAATGCTTGCCCAATTCACATAGTAATTGTTACCAGCATTCAAGGAGATGGTTTGAGAGGTGCTTAGCAATCTTCTGTCCTTTTTGCATAAAGAACCAGAGGGAACTAGCTTTCTTTAGAAGCAGCTAAGGAAACAAGTTATTATGAATGGTATTACTGGGAAAAACACTGAAGTGCAAGGTTAAATAAAATTGTATAAGATACATAAATATCTGTTGTTTAAAGCTTTGCAGACATTATTATTGACAGCAGTAATAATATGGTGATTATTGTGAGCCAATTTATTTTATCCTTGTCTGTTATTTCTTAATGCTAAAAAATTAACTAGTAGTCTTAGAAAAAACAGAGATCATGCACCAAATATTTTCCCTTAAAAAGCAAATAAAGAAAAAATAACTTGTAAGACACCTTTTTTAATGACACAGAACCTTTCATCTGGTAAGTTATTTCATGGTGTTAATTTAATGATGCTGTTTGTAAAAGGTGCATTAAAAAAACAAACAACACAGACACTTGGGTTTTACAAGCAGCATAAATAGCATAAAAAGTCAGATTCATTCCCATTGCCTTTCCACTGACTTCAGCCAGAAAAAAAGCCACAGGGGAATGTAAAATAATGACTGCTGTTTCCCAGTGATTATGAGTGAACAATAGAGATGCTATAATGTAAATTCATTTGAATATTTGGACCTATATCAAGGAAACTCAAAATAATTTCCTTCCACTTTTTCTGAATTTCCATTGTTTCTGTTATAAAAGTGATATTTTATTTTAGAGATTCATGCATTATTTATGTTTTCTGTTCATTTGATACTGTTAGTAAACTTCATTACAAACAGAAATGTCCTGGGAATTACACAAAATACTAATTTTGTTTCCTTTCATAGGATTATGTTGTGTTGACATAATAAGCCAGCTTATTATGTACCCATTTCAGAAAACTTACTGAGCTAACATAAAAAAAACCCCCAAAACAACAACAACAACAACAAAAAACCTACTCCAAAAATTTTATTGGTTATTTTTTAAACCATGTTGCCACGAACTGTTTCAGCATCACAAGAGAGGGCAAAGAATGAAGTCAAAGGGAACATGAAGAAGGAATTATTTCAAGATCAGCAAGCTCTGCTTGGGCTATCGCGACTGCCAGAATACAGGCCTGATGCAGCATTTGTTGCAGCTCTGCTGTTACAATTAGTCAAAAGGTTATTTTTCTGGTGGGAAAAGGAGATCATAGTAGAAATGTGAAAGCCCCATCAAATGGTCCTGCAGAAAGTTTTGAGTTATGAGGCCAGGGATTCCAGTAGCCTTAAAGATTAAATATTGTGAGAGATTCTTCTTTGGATACCTGTCCTTCAGTAAAAGACAACTGTTAAAGCATGAAAGCATAATAAACCTTTCTCTCCCCCTAAGTTATCTCTTACACTTTGTAGACATCTTTATGCAGGCTAAATGAGAGCTTTCTTAATTGATTTATACGTCATATTTGCATGAGATCGGAAAAAAATCCCATTAAGAAACCTGTATCCGATACTACTTCTAGCCCTTTTTCTCTTAATGTCTTGGCATAGCACTTATCATCCTGTGTCCTACATCCCATTCTTAATTTTATGTGCTGCTCCCAACATGCTCATTTTTAACTTTCACCACTGCCAATTGGCAGAACCTTCTAAATCATATTTTTTCACAATTTGAGGCTTAAATGACACACAGAAAAAAATGTTCAGAGGTTATCAGTAAAACTTTATATGTATGCAGCTGTAAAATTACGCTTTTCAGTATTAAGTAAATCTTAATTTTTCAGCAACTAATGTATTTTCATATTAGTTTATTGTTATGGCTGTGTTTTAAATGAGTATCTTAACTTGCCTGTGCTTGTAAAGAATTAGCCTGAATAGCTACATTGCACATTTCAAATTAGTCTTTAAATTTTGTTTGGGTGACCAAGGTAATTCTCTGTGTACCGAGTTACCCAGAGAGTTAAAGCTGTGAGTAGCATGGACATATAAAAATATTTTCTATGAAGTTCTTCTATAAAAGTTCATTTATCTCTGAATACTTCAAATCTATGGCTAATCTACCTTTCTTCAGAAATTATACATGTGCTTATGTTTTCTGACAGGATATGTACTTACAGGCTTTGAGTTAACAGTTCCTGGGCATCATACTCACTACAAACAGCTCTGCTAATACTGGCTTTATGCTTGGACTTGTTAATTCATGAATAATTGTTACAACAAAATGCAACTTTGAATTACATTATATTCTTAGAATAACTTTATTTATTTATTTAAACAGTGATTTTAGCAGGTTGATTTTGTTGATACTGGAGACATAATGAATAATGGATTGCTTGGTTGCTGCCACAGCTCTTCTATCAAGACCCAGACTGTGGCACAACAGCAAAGCATTTAACTGTCAGACCGCCTTTCTCAATGTTTTATTTCCCACTAGCTGCACAATATAATGCAAAGTGATTCCTAATAGTAATAGATTAAGTAGAGGTTAACAGCTATTAACCCCACTTTTGCAGTTACTGGAATTGACTCCTGGAGACCTGCAGTGTCTGTGGAGATGAAAATTCATTTTCTTACTGGAAGGTAGCACAGATTGGTCACCTAGTGATTGCGGGGCCAGCTCTAATACCAGCACAGACATACCTGGCTGTTCAATCAAGCTCTTAGTTATTATATCAAATGTATTTTCATAAATTGTATGTTAGTAGTTCATACATCCTTTACAAGCCTTCTCAGTCTCTTGATAAACCAATCAAAGTAGCAGAAATATACTAATACTTTTAATGTTGATAGCAGCTTAAAAGAAAAAAAAAATTAGAAAAAAATCTGGATTTTAACTCAGATTCATAACAAGCCAATTTTATGGGTTTTTTATGTATTTAAAAAAAAAAGGTAGTGTGTTTATAATTTGTTTAAACATTGACAGTTTGAATAATTGTTTAAAAGATTGTAGATACTTAAGCATATATATATATATAGGTAAGATATATACAATTTACCTGCTTCTAAATTTGTGTATTTATCATTATATTAATTAGGCATTTTAATAAACTGTTCAGTGTAATAGCAATGAGCCAATGAAAGAATGAAGTCAAGACCTAACACAGCTTTTTTTTGAGATGGCCTTCCTCTTCTGCATGAGGGAATTTTAACTTTTACATTTGTATGTTATTATCAGAACTTTGGTTTCTTTGTGCAGAAAGTGTGTATGCTGCTTACATCATCTAGCTAAGAAGAGACAATTATCTGACAGGAAGAAATTGGGAGAGTATTTAGGATGAATGTCAGGAAAACTTACTCATGATGAGCTACATTGTGAAATACTTTGCCAAGGAAAATAAGTGTCTTGAGGCACAACCTGAGACTGAGCCAAGTGTTGGAAAATGTAGAGTAGAAACAGAGTATTACTCAGTGACTATGCATCCTTCTTAGCCTGAACCATGGTTAGTCACACTGATGTTTAGTATTCTTCAGTAACTTATTTAAAAGATAGTTGTTGTGATAATGGACTAAGAATACAGTGTATTCCACAAGAAGCCTTCTGCTTTCTGTTTTTCAAGGTAGGGATTATGGAAAAAAAAGGGAAACAGTCGGAAGTTGGGCAGCCTCTAATGCGTATCTGCTTTTCCATTTGAATTTAAGAATAATTTAATTAGCTATTTCATTTTCCCAAGACCATTTTGTGTGGGGTTCTAAATAAATAGATTTTAGCACTTAGGGGCCTAAATTTCTATGGAGAGTTCTATAGCAGCCCATAAAAAAACCCCCAACCATATATATATATATATATATATATTTCTTTAAAGTAAAACAAAGGATCCACTATATAAAATATAACCATTTCTGACTATTTGGGTAATTTAAATTCCTAGTTCTAGTAAATATTTCTGCCAACATCTTGTCTTCTTCTTTGGGTTATCCATTTGCTTAATTTATTCCTCACTGTTAAACTTTCTTTTAGGGCTTTTTGTTAGTTTGAGGTTAAAAATTTGGGGTGTTTGTTCTTATTTTGGACCCACTTTCAGGGGTTTTCTTTTGAGGAAAATATATTTAAAGTCAGTTGCAGGAATTCTGACAAGTGAAGCTTTTTAAAATAAATGTTGTGGTGAGTGACAGCTCAACATCCCTTAAGGGATAACATGTGCTAATTAAAAACCATTTGGTTTACTTTTCATAGTAAGTCAGAAAGTTATTACTGTGATTAGTTAAGTGTTTATTTATTCTTCTCTTGGTTTCCAACTCTCCCTTTACATTTTAAAGGACCTCACAAGGAGGCCTCTTCATGGTGCATTTACTCCACTCCAGAGAGGTTTTGTTGACATCCGCACAGTGAGGAAAACAGGCCTGCCCACAAAATTTACAGATCAAGATTTGGAAAAGAGAAAAAATAATACACATATGAAACTGATTTGGTTTGACTCTTAAGTAGGTCTAACAGACAGAATGAATGTGTGCTGGAGGGTTTGAAATAGGGACTTTGTAAAGTAAGTCTTGTTGATTATTTGCTAAGATATATAACTTAATTCATTTTAATGCATTGAATTATTAAAAAAGTAAAAAGATAAAAGCCATGCAAACTCTCCACCAAGGCAGATTTGTTCATTTGTTAAATTGAAGATTTAATTCTGTACAAGAATTACTTGTACTTGTACCTCAGTACAAGAAGGTTTGGTTTTGTTGTGTTTTGTTTTCCCTATGAAGAAAAAGTATACTTTTCTTGTGATAAATGTTTAAGAAGTTAAGAAGTGAAAAATACTTGTAACATGGTAAAATATATGCATTCACCAAAGTTAAATTTACCATTAAAATCATTGAGAAGTAGACATATACTTGAATTCTGGATCTGTTTTTTCTTAATTAGTTCTGTGTTCCAATTATGCTGTTTCCTGTGTTTATATAGCCATTTCCCCCTTGATAATGTGTAATGTAAACGTTCAAGCTGGGGATCTTTTTTGTTTGTTTGGAAAGCCATAAAGGGAGGAAAAAACCAGAAGTTTTCTTCTGTTGGCTATCTGAAATTACATTCTCCAGCATTTTTTTTCCTTTCATTATGATTTGAACTCTCAGCCTAGTTGAGAGACATGCACTGTTTGTGTTAATGGTAGGGACAGAATAAATACCCAGACTCGTAAGTACAAAACTAATCTGCTTTTCCTTCATTGTGGTAGTGCTTGTGATTACTTTACCTTTTAGAGTTTTCAATGAGTTACAAACCATGAAGTAAGCCATAAAAAGAAATGGCATCTCTTACTAGACGATTAGCTACCTACCATGACCGTATCCACTGCTGATTTATGTCTGCCTTCTTACATTCTCAGGTTTTTGCTAAAGAAAAAAAGAGAGGAAAAAAGTAAAGAGTTTGTTTTAGTTTTGTGTTTGGTGGGGGTTTATTTCTGTTCTCTTGTTTTACTTTAACACTGGATAGTTGCTTTTCCTTAGCTAATACAAATAGTGTCTGTATAGTATACAAGGAGTTTGTAAGTAAAAAGTGTCCTAAGTGCTGTCTTAAAGTGGTTGTCTTCTCTCATTCACCTCTGGATAGAGCATGGTTAGTTTTAGACAAAACAATATGTTGACAGAAACTGATTACTTTGGTGAAAGCCAGTAAGAGGAAAATGATGTAGCTTTTTAAATTATCAGCTTCAGTCATTATTGTAATTCTTCATAGCTCAGAAAAAGGTAAATATTCTTTGATACTTTATAAAATGATCCCATCTATGCAGAAATTAAGTCTGCTGCCACATAAAAGCCACAAGACTGAGAGGGGACAGAAGGGAAATAACAGATTCCAACTCATGGAGTAGGTAACAAAAGCGACAAAGATTCCACTGATTTCACAGAATCATAGAATGTTAGGGGTTGGAAGGGACCTAGAAGATCATCTAGTCCAGCCACCATGCCAGAGCAGGATCACCTAGACTAAGTCACACAGGAACGCATCCAGGCAGGTCTTGAATGTCTCCATAGATGAAGACTCCACAACCTCCCTGGGCAGCCCGTTCCAGAATTCTGTCACTCTCACTGTGAAAAAGTTTTTCCTTGTGTTGACCCTAAACCTCTTGTGCTTCAACTTACTCTTGTCCTGTCTTTGGATGACATTGAGAAGAGCCTGGCTCCATCCTCTCTACACTCACCTTTAACATATTGATAGACATTGATGAGGTCCCTCCTCAGTCTCCTCTTCTCCAGGCTAAAGAGCCCCAGTTCTCTCAGCCTCTGCTCAGAAGGGAGATGCTCCACTCCCTTGATCATCTTGGTAGCCCTGCGCTGGACTCACTCCAGTAAATCTCTGTCTTTTCTGAATTCGGGTGTCCAAAACTGGACACAGTATTCCAGGTGGGGCCTCACCAATGGAGAGTAGAGGGGGAGGAGAAGCTTCCTTGACCTGCTGGCCACACTTCTCCTAATGCATCCCAGGATGCCATGGCCTTCTTGGCCAATGCAAGGGCACATTTTTTTTGGCTCATGGTTACCCCCCTGTCAACTAGGACCCCCAGATCTCTTTCTTCAGAGCTGCTTTCCAATAGATCATCCCCAAGCCTGTACTGATGTACACTAAACTGCTTAGAAACATTTGGCTTGCTTGAATTTGAAGAGCTCCCAGGTCTACAGGAACATATAAAGGGGAAAAAAAAAAAAAAAAAAAAAAAGAAAGAAAAATGAAATGAGTACCTGAAAAAAATGAACCACCTTCCATCTTTGAAAAATCTTGTCTTCAGTGGGAACCGTGATCTTTTCCAGCAGTGGAGCATGAGCAAAATCCTCATTCTTAGCTTATTCTAGTTTCCTGCAAATTCAAATGCGTATTTCATCGTAAATAATTTCTTTGCTGTATCCATTAATAGTGCTTGTTTCTGTGGCCTGCTGAATTCACCCTTTAGAGATGGGTCTCTCATAGAAATGTCAAAAAAACTAAACAAAATATAAACAACTTCAACCAGAGTTGGAGGCAAATAATCTTCCAGATAAAAATAGCTGGATTGTATCCTACTTGTGGAGGTAATAATGACAGAAGAGGGAAAAAGTGCTGTCACAGATAGCTGTGATTTATTTTTTTTTTTTTGAAACAAAATAATTTTCAAGACAGTGTTCTGTTGCTAAACACCAGATACACAGCTCTACCTGTCTACTTAAATAGCTCTATTTCTGTGCACCTCACTTTTGGTGCTACTAAACTGTCTCGCATTAGTTTGCAATGATGGCATCACAGGGAATTCAAAACCTAAAACTATTCAAACTCCGGCATGGAGCTTCATATGCAGAAGAGCGAATAAGAGCACTATTAATAGTACCATGTATCCTGGTCCTATTTTCTCAAGTCTTCATTGTCTGCCAGATTAACAGTCACCAGACTTGTGGATCCGGAATTAATTTGGAATTTCACTCACTCCTTTCTTTAGAAGAAATGTGAAATTATGACACAAAAACAGAGTATAATAGCATCAAGATATTTTAATAAAGCACCAAAATGTGAAATTGTCAGGTATTAATTTGATGTACAACAATTTGGAACTTCTGAATATATTAAGCATGTACATATAAACACCCATTTGAATATGTGTGTGATTGCTTGTGCATGCAAATAACGAGGAACTGAAAGCATGTAGTATTTCAGTTCAGTCATAATACCAACCTAAAGATGAATGGCACATGATGGCTTACACAATAAAACTTAAACTGATCCAGTGGATTCCTGCTACAAGAATTTCTACTCCTTCACCCACTGAAAACTGCTCATTAATGAGACCATACTGAGGATGAACACATGTGCCTCCATCTCACTGAGGAAGTGTAAACAAATACATAAATAGTAAGAGTTACATTGCATTGCTAAAATTCTAACATTGAAACAATTTTTTTGCCATTGAAAATCACAATGTGATGGCTATACCTTCTCATAAAAAGTACATGGATTCCATCTTAGTTTATAGTAATTTCTACTTCAGTACGGTAAGGACATAGGTAGGTAGAGCTTTAGGTTAAAACAGCAATTGCATTAATAAAATAAGAAAACATTATAATGGTAGTAATTCTTCATCATTTATGTAAGATTTTTTACATTATTAATAGTACAATATAGTTCTTGAATTATGTTTATTATATTCCCTTCTTTTGGTAAGTGCAACTTATTAAAAGTTTCTTGAGAAAAATTTCACAAGTGATAGTGGTATATGGAAAGAAAATACTACTTTACTATGTTAGAAAAGTAAGAGTATGTCAGCTTTCTCAATA
This sequence comes from Ceyx melanurus, assembly GCA_024611195.1. Classification (NCBI taxonomy): domain Eukaryota; kingdom Metazoa; phylum Chordata; class Aves; order Coraciiformes; family Alcedinidae; genus Ceyx; species Ceyx melanurus. Next base: position 20,052 of record JANHGL010010706.1, on the reverse strand, counting down.
GAAAGTTACAATAAAGACAGATATAGATTCTTTGTTGACTAGCTGCTAAGGATGGGAGTATTCCAAATAGTTGTTTGGAAAGGGAATTCTCTAGGCAGCATACATATCAGGAGGTAAAACTAGGTTGCTATATTCTTTACAGCTATAAAGTTTTGTTATATGGAGAAGCAGAGAGAAAATAGCAATGTAAATTTGCATCCTTCTATTATTCAGTGAACATCTGGTGTTAAAATATTTTTTTTTCTGGGTTTTGAAAAGAAAGGGAGAAACCATTCATAAATTTCCTGCAAGAGTACTTGAAGAACAGTGTCTTTTTGCTCTTAAGGACAAGACTTTCCACTGATGAACACTGTTGTAGCTGAACTGGAGTAAATGATAGTACATTAATTTTTAATAGCTGGTTATTCATGATGCTTTGCAGACAAATGAAAATGCAGGCATTCCACTAATATGCAGCTGTTGCTGTGCTCTTCCTTACAGACCTACATTCACATTCAACAGAGCCACTGAGAACATGTTTGAACAAGAGGTCAAACAGATTTATGGAAGGATATGAAAATCTTGTTATTACTTATGCAGTCCCACATGTATTCTCAGAGAATTTCTGTCAGTGAAGAATAAATTATGAAAACTGAAAACATCATCCCTTGGTTCAAAGACTTTCATGCTTCTGAGTGCTAGAGGAATACACACTGGACATGCAGTTGATGCAGATTTGGAAGTGCTCTTATGAATAGGTTATGAAAAGATTACTTTTAAAAAAAAATGTATTTTCACATGCACATGTTTTCAAATAACCCAAAACCCAGAGGTGAATACACTTGCTTTTTTCTGTAGTGAAAAAAAAAAAAGTAGACTGAAAAACTTTGAAAGTCTGAAAGCTGTGTTTGACACAAATGTCAGAGAGACAACACACATGTTGATTAGGTCAGACAGAAAACTGTTATTCACAGTTCTTCCCCTGCTTCCTTAACTTTTCCATTGCAGGTCTATTCTTGTAGGCTTGATTTCAGATGGCCCACTTTACTAAGTGGCAGAAAACTTTGTCCAGTCATATCTGGTCATCAGGTAGGTTTTTTTCATCCTTTACAAAAGGCTGTCTGTATTCTCCACAGGGTTTCTCAGTCTTTCTCAAAGAAAGGCAGTTTTCCATGTTGGATTCATCTCTGTGTGCTGTGCTTCACAAAAATTCCCTGCTGGGGCAGACCCCTGGCAAAGAGCACACTGGCCAGAGGGTGTACTTATTCTTGCCTTCTTAAAAGAGTTTAAGCAAAACAAATAATCTGGTATGTCAAGCATTATGTGGTTGTTACAAGTGTATGCACAGGAAATCTCCCTTCTTTCCTTTCATAGTGTTTGTTACCGTAGTGTCAGGGTAAATTTGTTACTGTCATATTAGAACACAAATGGAGTAAAAATTCATATAAAGAGAAAATATTGGTCTGGGGCAGGGATTGTTTTAGTCATATCTCAGTTCCAGGCGTACCTAGTGATATTAAACCTTGTTTTTCATGAATGTCTGTATATGTTGCATGCAAAATTTCCACATGCCTTTATTATCAATTAGTATAAAAAAAATAGAGTAGTTCTCAACACTGGTTCTATAAAATATGATAAAAATTCTTCACTATGAATTGCATGCTATGATAGCACAAGTTGGACTCATGGGTTCTGAGAAAGCTTCTACAAAAAGTCTGAAGTTCAGGCAAAAGGTAAACCTATTTTATCCTTAGGCAGATTAAATGTTTCATCTGTAATACAGTGGTTGAATGATGTCTTACAGGATTTTTAATAAGGTCTTTGTTTTACTAAGGGCATAATTATTCAAAAAACAGTGTCCATCATGTTTTTACCATTTAGGTTATTGATCTCAATATGCTTTACAAGCATAATTTATCTATATTTTCAAATCTGTACATGTGCCAGTGTATATTCCACTGAAGAGACATTATTAATATGTCAGTAACTGTACCCAGCAATAGGACAAGGGGCAAAGGACACAAACTGGAATAGAGGAAGTTTAATTTGAACATAAGGAAACTCCTTTGAGGGTGACAGAGCCTGGAACAGGCTGTTTACAGAGGTTGTGGAGTCTCCTTCTCTAGAGACTTTCAAAACCTGCCTGAACACATTCCTCTCACACCTGCTCTTCATGAACTAGCTTTAACTTGGGGGTTGAACTCCAGATATTTCTTTCAACCCTTGACGTTCTGTGATTCTGTAACTCCCACATAAGTATTGTAACACCAAAAAACAGTAGTATAATATATTGGACTTTTAGGGCAGCATGATGAAGAATACTAATAAAGACTCCGAATTTTAGAATAAAATGTTAGCACCTTGTATACTTCTCTGATCTTATCAAAGCAATACCCACTACTGGGAAGAATTTGTATTTTTTTTTCTGGTAGGAACTAAAGGTGAAAAAAGTATAAATGAATCATTTCTCATAGTTTTGTGGTCCAAGATCTCACTTCTAAAAACAAAACAAACAAGCAAACAAAAAATCCCAAACAAACAAAAAAACCCACTACACCTGTTTTGAAGGTAGAACAAAAAAGCTAAGATCTATGAAAAAAATTAATACAGATATTTGTAACCATCCACATTATTAACCACTGAACACATTATCTAAAGCTATAAGCCAGGCAGAAGTCAAAGACTCTGGTTCTGAGTGTAAGCTTCTGTGTCTTGGCAGACCTTAGCCTTTAAAACTCTAGTAATCTTTCTTTTACTTTAATATTAACATTAAAAGAGATGAGGCATCCAGAAAATCAATTAGTATCTGAGACAATATCTTAGTCTAAGAGCCATGAAAACAGTGTCCACTGCATTACTTGGTAATTTTCCATTTATTTTTAATTTTCTTAACTTTTTTTTTTTTGGCGGGGGGGTGGTTTGGAAATAATTTTTTTCTTCAAGCAAGGAAGGACATTCTAAAAGAAAAATATGACCTGATATTTCCTAGCACATTATGGTGTTAATTCGCAAAATCACACAGAATCACAGAATGTTAGGGGTTGGAAGGGACCTAGAAGATCATCTAGTCCAACCTCCCTGCCACAGCAGGATC